>JAUZNJ010048694.1:0-31238 GCA_034780135.1 Jordanella pulchra
AGCACTTTTGCCTAGCAGCAAGAATGTTCCTTGGTTTGATTCCCTGCCCAGGGTCTTTCTGCATGGAGTTGCATGCTCTCCCAATGCACGCCTAGGCTCTCTCTGGGTACTCTGGCTTCCTCCCGCAGTCCAAAATACGACTGTTAGCTGGCATCACTAAACTGTCCTTAGATGTGAGTGTGTGTCTGCATGGTTCTATATCTGTATGTCTCTGTGTTGCCCTGCGACAGACTGGTGACCTGTCCAGGATGTACCCCGCCTCTTGCCCATAGCCTGCCAGAGACAGGCTAGGAAATATGGGGGACTGACTAACTACAGCTAGAGTGAAAAAATGTTTTTGTCAGAAACATTATTTGCTTCATTCACATATTTCCTCTTCATTCCTTCTTCCTTTTTTTTCTCTACATTTGAGCCAAATGAGCAAAATGAAAAAGACATTTGACTGCAGAGCTTGGCTAAGTATTTTTTTTGTCTTTTATTCTACCAAATGTGTTGCATTAGTTTAATTTGAATTTTTGGAACAATAGCTTCTTTTTGCATTTTTAAAGGAGTTTAGGCTGCATGTTCAAGAAATAACCTTTTGACATCTAAATGTATCTGGTGGAGTTTACACCTCAGAAAAAAAGTAAAGAACAGAGAGACTAATCACTATTTGGGTGACCCAGTTGTTTGGAGAAATGAGAGTGCCGATACTTATGCCAAGGCTGATCTAAAATGGAGCCGACATTAAATCTACTCTAGGCTGCTAGAGTTTCTGGGGGCCGATTAATCTCACTTCCAATAAATTTCAAGAGGGAAAAGAATAATTTTGCAGCTAAAGATCAAAAATGAAATAAATAGAAAACACGTTTTAACCCAAGCAAGAGTAAACTTAGTATATCTACCCCTTGTCACAGGAAAAATATATGGCTTTGATGCATAGAGGAGTTTTTCTTTGATCATGCAAACCTAATCCTATCTACCCTGTTTGGACCTCGATATGGCCCTTTTATTTATGGAGGTCAAATAGTGACTGTGCTCCACAGATTTTGTGCCCTTTTGAATATCTAAAGTGTACAAACATTCAACCATTGAAAGCATTTGGGTTAGAAAAAATGAAAATTGAAAGTAATCTAACTTTAACCCTTAATAAAAGTGAATTTTGTATTTCTAGATACAAAACCATTATCCAACCCATTTGTTCACAGGATGCATTCATAGGATACAGTGGGAAATGGGTTGATGAAGGACAATGGTTCTCAGTAAAAGAATTGCAGACAAGTTAATCTGTGATAAATCTTCCAAACCCCCAGAGGAAAATGAAACAAACTCTCATTAAGTGGGACCAGCAGAATACAAGCCAGATGGTCCTGAGGACTCTCTCTCTCTCTCCCTCTCTGTCTCTCTCTCTCTCTCTCTCTCTCTCTCTCTCTCTCTCTCTCTCTCTCTCTCTCTCTCTCTCTCTCTCTCTCTCTCTCCTTCACTCTCCGTTGCATCTTGTATTTCATTTAACCAATGTTTTATCAAGTCCTATATAATACTATGTGAAACTTCTGTGCAACTTTCATTGTTCTTGTTATTTTTGTTGTAATTTTAACTCTGCTTACCTTCAGTAGTTGTGCTCTCACATGCGCCTCAACCAAGTGGCTCTTCCGTAGATTTCCAACCCTCCACATCATGCAGAGTTTTCCATCTCTTAGGGCCACCACAGCAGTGTCAGAGAACACCAGGGTCTCGTTGCGTTTCTTGGGCTTGGCAATCTTGGTCATAACTGCCCCGATGATGAAGGCGTCAATAATGCAGCCCACAATGCACTGCAAAACGACCGCCAGCACCGCCAGGGGACATTCTTCGGTCACGCTTCTGAATCCGTAACCGATGGATGTCTGTGTCTCCAAGGAGAACAGGAAGGCTGCCATGAAGCTGTTTACCTGGAGGAAGCATGGCTCTTCTCCCACAGTGTCTCTATCAGACTCTCCTCCAGAGCCAGATTCTCCTGATCCAGGAGAAAAACCAGAACTGGGGGTAAGTTGAATGGAGAGGTCCCCATGCACAGAGGCAATGAGCCAGAAGGCAAACCCAAAGAGAAGCCAGGAAAGAATAAAGGAGAGCGTGAAGATGACCAGCATCCAGCGCCAGCGTATGTCTACACAGGTGGTAAAAAGGTCGCTGAGGTACCGCTGGCCCCTTTCACTCATGTTGACGAAGGTGACGTTGCAGCGTCCGTCCTTGCCCACAAAGCGCTGTCGGGGCCGGCGGTTTGAGCGCCTGCTGCGTTGCCGGCTGGTAGTGGAGGGGGAAGAGAGGGAATCCTGGTCTGATGAAGAACATCCTTCCCCTCTCCCAGCTTCACTACCTCCTTTGGTATTTCTTGGACCTGAGCATAGTCCTCCTGCTCTCACTCTGACTTCTCCTCCAGCATCTCTCCCAACTGGCTCCCCAATAGCACTCTGGTTCCATGCATTGTTAGTGTTGCTCTGAAGAGGAAGAGCTTTGCCATTGAGAGCATGGATTGTAGAGGAGCAGAATGGGCCTCTGGAGCCCGTTGGGCTCTCTCCTGCCCCTGTACTTTGTGCTAGGCTCATGACCTCCTCCTCCTCCACTGGCCCATCAACCACAGCACTGAAGCGATGTTTAACACGTGCCGCTCCCATCATCAGGTGCAAAAATCTCTTTGTTCTAGTGGACTAGACAAAGTCAATAAATCTCTTCTCGATTTTCCCCAAAAGTCCTTTAGTCTTTTTTATGAACTGACTTCACTGTAAGTCCGGACAAAGACTAACGAACAAGCGAAGCTCTTGTTTTATTTTCCATGACCACTTGTTTTGTTCTCCAGGGTATTTATTTGCTCAGTTATAAAGCAAGGCTCTTATGTAATATTGGATGCATTCATTGGCAAGCCCACACTCTAAAATTAGGTAAATTGAAGTGATGGTTGACATAAGAAATCCAAGGAGTCTCTATTTCAAACCAGCTCTCATGCAAAAGCTCATTCAAGGATTATTTGGGGGACAGAACTGAGTTCAGCATGCAACACAAGAGCAAACAGGACTGGTTATGCTTAGTTCAATAAAACAAAAACAAAGTATTGAGGTCTTGAGCAGGCATCATTTGATGAGGAATATAAATCGAAGCTGAACTGTAGTTGAATAATGCAAATAGAAGCATCTTAAGATTCTCCAGCTCATAACTGCATACATTTCAGAGTAATGCAAGTGCAAAAAAATGTCTAAATGACTTCTGTCACAATCTTCCAAGCAAATACCAACATGCAGTAAAGGAGAAGTAAGAAAACATGCAAATTCTTACAATAAATGATCTTCCAGATTCACATTCACATTGAATTAGCATGAGGCAAGAAAAGATATAATAGAATGAAAGTTTTGTTTTGGAGTTTTGGAGTTTTGGAGTAAAACGTCTTATCGTAAAGACAAAACCCCACAAAAAATCAATCAAAACTAGATGTTTAGCTAACTATTTTCACAAACTGATAAGTAGGAAGGGCACTTATGCTATATAAGCCCAATTGAACAAATATTTGTTGTTTATCACTCCTCCTTGGATCATGTTACTGCTTTAACTATTACACATTTACCTTCCAATAGGCTCCTAATCTGTTTGGTGAACATTGTGAAGTTTTTTAAGGTACTTGCTGTTTTATTGTAAATGTTACCTTTTCAGATTTTTGCTTTTAACAAACACCTATAGGAGACAACACCTTAAAACAGACGTACCTCATTACAAAACTGCATTATGACCACGAAATCTCCTAAAACCTGACAAAAGAGGAGAGAAAGAAACAGGAAAATATTACTGAAATCTATAAACTAATAGTTTTTCACAGATCAGCTTTAAAATTTCCTTGCATTTGTTTGAGTGCAAGTAATAAAGCTGGAGAAAAAGACACTCAAATTGTAAGATTGCTTGAATAAATACTGAAGCATTAAGCAATAATACTTAAATAAATGCAATGTTAAACAAAACTGACTTAATAGTTTAAAAGAAGCAAAAAGAAAAACCTCTATCCTTGTACATAACTGAAGCTGTGGTGCAAATACTCCAAGGTGTTAGATTGGCTTGCTTAACCAGTTTATGTCACATTAAAACCATTGGGTAGAATCAATCAGAAAATATGCCAAGAACCAAATGTCAGAAATACAAAAACTACCAAAAAACAACAAGGTAGCAGCTTTGGTAATTGTGCAAATAAGGAAAAACACATTTATAGAAAATAAAAACAAGGGAAATAGGTCCGTCCTGAAGTGATAAATGATATAAGGGTTCATCTTGACTTGTGTGTTGACCTTGCTTTGTTATACATGATCAGTGAACGCAAAGAGCTTTCTTGATGTGAAGGAAGGAAGAATCACTGGACAGTCTGCTGTTTGTCTCGTTTCCTTTAATCAGATGCCAGAATCTATGTACTCCTCTGGTAAAGGTCTGGCGTTCCTAACATGCTGCCAATCTTGAAAATAAATTTAGACAAACAAAAAAAGGAGTAAAAATGTGAGAAAAGGTCATTTAAAAGGGTCTTTGCCAGAGAACAGTGCTGAAACCGAATTTGCAACAGAAAGCAAAGCTCCTTCAGACATTTTTTAGGTTAATATATGTTGTTTTCAATCAGTTTGTTAGATTTTTGACATCATGAAATGCATCATTTTATTAGTTACATGGATGAAACTTACCAGTGCTCCATCTCTGGTTTCTCACATTTGGTCTTTGTGTTTTTTTCCTATAGAAAGACCTAACCTGATGAATCAGAATTTCTCAGATGGACTCAGTCATAGACTGTGAAGAAAAAAAAGAAGAAAAGTATAAATCTCCCCGTTTGCTTACTCTTTGAACTTTTTCACATTACAACCATAGGCATTGATGCTTTTTATTTGGATTTTTGATCAGACACCAGCATAAAGCAGTAAATGGATACATGGCTTCTAGATGTTTTACAAACAAAATGAAAAAGTCTGGTATCTGTTTGTAGTTACATTCCCTAAACCAATACTTCAATCTTTATAGTTTTGCTGCTATAGGAGTAGACTGCTGGAGGGTATAGGGACCATTTTTTCACCATTCTGCCTCATTATAAATCTAGTTAGTTCAACTTTTAACTTTGTGTTCTCTCTGCTTTTTCTCATCTTGGCAACAAATCGGCCCTGGCACTCTGTGGAGGGAGCCACAAAGCCAGGTCAACCTACCAAAAACTCTTTTTGAACACAATATCAGGATACTAACAGGATGAATAGAATAGAAGTAATTTATTCATCCCAGCAGGGAAATGACTTCGCAGTCACAGCATAGACTGACATGATAAAGTCATTTATCGGCAAAAGACTGAAATGAGTTTCAAATGCAGAACTAGAATCTCTATTGATTTATTCAGGGCCTATGAGATGGTGTTGATGTGTGTATGGTGATGTGTGGTGGATTAAAGTTAACTTATCTTATGCTCACGCTAGAGTTGCTAATCTTGCATAACAAATAAAAGATAAAAATGCAGCAGGGATGGTAAACATTGTCCTGCACTATAGCTTTTCTTTTCCTAAAAGTTACATTTGGTTTAGAAGGAAAGCAAATCTGCCTCAAAATAAAAACAGTAAATGATCTGCCAAATATTTTAAATATTAAATTTTACACAACAGAAATACATTTATAGCAGGTTTTGATGAAAAAGTTAAATAAATAAATGTATAAAGAGGCTGTTATGACCTTGGTGTGTGAAATACCTCCAGGAAAATGCCAAATCAACAATCTCACGGTTCTGCAATCTGCCACTTTACAACTATCAGAAGTAGCTGGAGGAGGTGATGAGCGATGATCATGCTTTTGTGTGCAACAATGGAGCTATGAGTTTGTTTTGTTTCAACACCTTATCGTGTCAAGGTAGCCAAAAATGTCAAACTAACCTTGATACAAGAACAGTCATGGAAGAGTTGAAAAGGTGTTCAAATGAAGTGGATTTATTCCTCTGTCCAAAATGAGGCAGAGCGAGAGATTGGGGGGGGGGGAGAAAGGGAGAGAGAGAGAGAGAGCAATAATGGTTAAAGATCCATGAAACAAATGAGTCTTAGCTATAGTATAGAGGTTAACAAAACCAATTAATTCATTTTCCTTTTACCATATTTTGTTATGGGACAGGCATAAGCATGAACTGGGCCCTTTTTCAATAAAAGCTGAATTCTGAATTTTCAAGAAAAGAGTTGAAGCTAGACTCTAAGGCAGGCTCCACGGGTGCAGCTATAGATATACATAGTAAGGCTGATCAATGGAGTTGAACGACCGCAGTGGCATCCATCTTACCACATTCAAATCATTCCCTTATCCAATAGACTGTAATATTGCATGTTTTTTTTAAATCTCCCAAACCTGCTAAAGTTTTAACCGATTTTTGAACGGTTTGGTTTGTTATAAACATCAAAGGCGAAGTTATGACACTACATGACAACTTGTCAAAGTAATTTAGGCTAGCTAGCCTCGGGCAATGATGTTTTATAAAGCTGTAGTTGAAACAGATTCAACTACCCAAAACTATGACCACATTAATAACGTTTGTAAGAAACCAAACTGTGTGTATATCTGCAATGTTTTCAGCGAGACCTGAGTATTTCAGTATGTTCAGATCCCTCACCTTCTATTCTGTTCAACACATCTACTTCAGACTCCTGACTGTGGTAAAATGGCCGTCGGGGGATGTTGGAGGTGGCGCCATGTTTACTATGTATATCTACGGGTTGCTGCTACGTCAAGCCAGGTTTAAGTTCAAGGTAAGTGCTAAGTATTTCATGAAAGTCATCTAACATGAAGACTTTTTTAACAGCAGATATGATTTTTCACTTTTTGTTAATCCCAGAATTTCCACCAGCAGAAAATTTGGCCCTTAGCATTAGCATCCTGGATTAAAAAAAAGGTAGTCTACCTGTAAAGGCATTATTTTTTTTGTGCAGCGCTGAATTTTGGGACCCAGCCGTATGTACGGGTAGCAGATGTCATCCCTAGAAAGGCAGTAACACTCATGCAGGTAATCATAGGAAAAAATTAAATATGGACACATTTTTAGACCATAGATGTGAAAGAATTAGAAATACACCACGGACAGACGCAAGATAAAAAAATAAACTAAGTCTAAAAGAAAAAAGTAACAGCAAAGCAAAGTACAACCAGGAGAACATGAACAAAATTAAAGAATTAAAGAAAGGCAAATCCTGAAAATAAAAACTAAGAAATCATGAAAGAAAATCCAAAATCAAAAACACAATCCAATAATCTAAAGATGTGACAATCATTAAAGCATGCTACGTTTAGATAAGTGTTAAACTCTAAATCTAAACTTTCAGTCTTTTTGTCCGAAAGATAATTACGTATTTGAGATCTTGTGCTGTTGCAAAGACTAAAAAAGCTTATCCACCAGGTAAGGGGAAATATAGCGTAAAGCTTTTTTCTTACCGGTTGTCTAGCAGTTTGTGGTCTCACATTTCATTCCATTTCTGAATACCTGATCTGGCAGATATATGGGCCGCTAATTTCTTTCAACATGCCAACAAACCTTCACCCATCTCCACCCTATCTTCTCTCTCACTCTCAGACTATTCTTAGTCCCATTCCTCCTCTGGCTTATCCTAGGTCACTCATCCAATCGAATGTTGATTCGGGGACCGAGCTCCAAAGAACTTTTCCCATTCATTCATGTCAATAAAACTTCTAATTTAAAATTTTCTCTATGTGAATCTCTCCAGGTTGAAATAGCTTTATCTCCATACATAGAAAACTGGTATGAACCTTGAAATAACTTTCTGCTAATGTTCGTTTGAAAAAAGATTTATGGAAGAGTCGATTCAATGAATGTGATTCATACAATCGGAGCACGTATCGGTCATTAACCAATAGTTAATTTTTCCCTATTCTAGGATTCAGAGTAGGGAAAATGATCATTCATCATCATTAATTTTTAATGCTTTAGTTAAAATACAGCATCTAAACAGGTAGAGTTTGCAAATGTTGATGCAGATGCAGACAAATGTAAATATTGAATACAAATGTTTTCCAGAAAAGCATGAATGTCAGGACATATGTAACCAGGTATTTGCAGCACTTCTAATACTCCCATACATGCCTTCTAAAATATTTGATTATTAATATTAGAGGAATTAAATGGTTGATTTTTTTCTTTTTATATCTCAAATACCTTCAAACATGGCTGCCCACACTTCTGAGAGTTAATGCATCTATTTGTCTCACATAATCATTCTGACTGTATTCTTTCAGAAAGGCAATCAATGCATGACATTAACTTGTTAAAGAAAATAATATGAAACACCTCAAAGCATTCATTTGGCTTTTTTTCTTGCTTTCTCTTAGGTCGCTCTGTTGCTTTTGTTCTTGTGAAATTTTCTATCACTTTTTACTCTTTCAGTTTTTATTAGAATCATCTAATACCTTGATAACCTAATCCCTGTTCACAGATTATATTTCTATCCTCTCATTCTTCTCTTATCTCTCCAACAGTAACTAGTGTTCTGTTTCTCTTCAGATTATATGACCATATAAAGACTTTACAGGGACAGATTTGAGGCTTAGAAAACATGGTTTCTCAGTTGCTGAACTGATCTTAAAAAAGCTCTGGTCTTTTATGTCAAACATGCTCACATTTCCTATTACTTGTTATGCAAAACAGTTTGAGTTACGTAATGTATATTTACAAACTATTTAAAGTATTTGATTGCTGTAAACAGCCTGATGAAGGAAGAGTTCAATCAGCAAGCATGCACATATGTAAAACATAGAAGAGTGAAGCCGCAAAGGAGACATCAATACCTCATATTGATCGGTGAAGGTCAGAAACCAGGCCACATATTGGCTATCTGTCTCTCAGAGTCACATGGCTCACAGCCAAACTCTTTTCTCTTCATCTCTTTTATTTCAAACCCTGCTAATCTATGCAACTTCTATTTGCAAATCATACATTTATCATGCTTTATGTGAATAACGCACACTTTTACAGAAAAATGAACACAAAATTGCAGGCACCTCTCCTCAAACTGTTAAAGAGAATTTACAAACAACGGCATGTGCTGTAGAACATGAGATTAAAACCAGTGCAGTGAGGATCGAATTTATAAATAAATCAGCACTTCTCTTCAAAACTCAAAGTCGAGTCTAGCTATAATGCAGATTAGCAACCACAGATCATGTGATTCCCAGGTGATAATAAATGTTTATCTATTTAATCAAGTTAAAAATCATCATGAGTCAAAGCTTTTCCACATTTTATTGAGTCACATCCTTAACCTTGGAATTTATTTGTCAGACTGTGGGTGAAAGACAAACACAAAGTCTTTTATAATTGAGAAGTGAACAGAAAACAGATCTTTTTCCCCATTGTTTTTACAAATATAGATCAGAAATATGCATTTAGTCCCTCTTGTAATTTTGAAAACCATCATTTGCTGCAACTGTTATTGTATATTTAGGGACTGAATGATATGGTAAGACAGTTGAAGCTCAGTCTCAGAGTGTAAACCTAAGACGTCTCCTGTATTCCTTCTGTATTCCCTCGTATTAAGTCCATTCATTTAGCTATGGACTTTGACTAGACCTTGTAATAGATATGTTTTCTTTATACTAAAAAAATTCCCCTGAGGCTCAGGCTGTTTCTATTTAAGGTCATTTCCCTTCCAAACATAAAACCTCTGGACCAGTCTCTGGTCTAATATCCTTGAACATTACTTCAGTTGACTGAAGCTTGCAGGTATTTGTTGCTAAGCAAACTGAACAACAGGGCAGTTGTTAGTGCTGGGTTCAATACTTGACAGGGGTCATTTGGTGCTAAGTATGCATATGTTATCTCTGTTCATAAATGGGTTTTATCTGGGTACATTGGTTTCCTCACATTTTAACAATATGCGTTTTTGGTGAAATGGAGATTCTGAAGTATTCCTAAAAAAGGGCATGAGTCATGATCTTTTCTTTTTGATAGACTCAGAACTTGCAGTGTGTACAAAGCCTCTAAGCCAATGAGCACCAGAGATAGTCACCATCCCCCCATGATGTTGACAAGGAGCAAGAAGATACAGAAGATGGCTGTCTATGAATTTTGCTGAACAACTCTTCCAAAGTGCAGCTACAGCATTTAGATTGACCAGAGGTCTGGCCCTTCATAAGGCTAATTGTCATGCAGATTACCTATTTCTGCATAAGCTTCTGCTGTTATACAGCTGGTTTTTGACCAGTGCTGAGCACAGCTAACCAGGACACCAGCTTCACTAACCAATATTATACTAACTAATCTATCAGCTTTACTAACACCAAGCAGATGTAAATATAGGCTAAAACTATTCATAATAAATGCTTACCTTCAAGGTAGCTGTTTCTTAGCACGAGTTGCAGACTGTACAGAAAAAGTTGAAATATTTTAGCATAAAGATGAAATAACACACAATCTAATAGGCCTATGTGTTGTGTGGACTGATGACACACATATACCTTAGAGGAGAATATGTTGATTTTAAACAGCCCAAAAAATGTATTAATTTTTGAAACAAAACAGCAACTCTGAAGTGTGCCATTGCTGTTTTTGTTAAAGGGGGAGGAGAGGACAACGTAGGACTATCGTAATAAAACAAGTCGAGATCATTATCCTTTTTTAAAAGTTTGAAAGACTTTTAATAAAAAGAGCAAAAGCTGATTGTAAGTATCCTCTAACTGTCACCAATGGATGGAGATTATATGCTTCCTGTTTCCAGTATCTGTGTTCTCACTGAGTTTTATTGTTTTGTCAAAAACATCCCTAAATACTTGTAAAACTCAATGCTTTTTACCACTTTACTGTGAATGATGTTGAATTGATGTTCATTTTTACCCTGCCTAAAGTCTACCATAAGCAAAAGAGGAAAGGGTTCAATCACACCTACAGTGTACATCTTAGGACATCATCAGTTCTCAGTCAAACAAGTGTGAGTTCTTAAGAAAAATTCAGTCAGTCCTTAGGAAAAAAGTTATCAGTTCTCAGGTCTTAGAAAATGTTGGTGTTTTTTGCTTTTTTTTTAATTTAGGGAATATATCTGGGCAGATATTTGAGTTTGCCATGGTGAAATTCTGCCCTAAAAAAAACACTTCAATGTTTATTTTGGCTCTTATAAAGTGAAATGTATTGATTTTTTAACTATAATTTTTGCCACCATTGTCTGCCATTTCTGTCCAATCCGCGTTGACCCTCACGATCCTGCGATGTAGCCAGCTTGCAGGTTTTGTTAGCGAGTTTAACAAAAGGTGTGTTTGATAGTCAGTATATCGAGAAATCAAAGAAGAACTGATAGCGTGCATCATTGTGGAGACTTGGTGTTGGACACAAGGACTTCTGACATTTTCCTGTTCACCTGGACGCACTGGACTCTGTTAAAAAATCTGAACAGCATCAACAGCTGGATCTGGGAGATTAAAAAAAATTAAAAAGTGAAACATCTGGTTGCATTTTATTCAAAGCAGATAAAAAGCAGGCCAATGGAAGTTCTGGGGGTTCTGAAGGTACTTAAAGATTTTATCAAGGATAAAACATTTTGCATCTTCATACTCTTTACCTGGCTCATAAGCAAACTGTAGTAGATCTATTATATCAGTTGTAAAGAAGACAATGGCATTTTGAAATAGCTTTTAAAAGGGTTTTTTATGAATGAGGGGAGGGCATTTGATCTAATGTAATTCAGCTCTGTTAGTCTAGATCTGGGGATATATGGGATAAAAGTTTTGGATTTTGGCCAAAGTCCACAGACATTTAAAATAATTCTGTAACAAAGGTGGTCCACAAAGTAATGCAGGGTGCTTTCACAGATAGTGTCAGCTCAAAAAACCTTTTGAGAGTGGTATTAGCTGATCACATATAGAGGTGGATTCATTTTGTAGGATCTGCATTTCTTTTTTGATCTAACCAAAAATTAATTGGATAATAAGTATTACTTTAGCAATACCTGTAATTTATGTAATCTCTTAGTATCTGCAAAGTTGGAAAAACTTTATAAGGTCAATAAAATACTTCTGTATGCCAACACAGTTTAATATTTTCTTCTTAATTTTTCTAAAGAGGCTAATCATGTATAAAATACAAAATAATTACACTTATATCATTTTGAAAAGAAACTTAATTTCAACTTGTTGAAGCGAGAGCCCACTCAGATTAGAACAAGTAACTGCCCCACTGACATGTCATTCTAAAATGTTTCTGTCATGATCCGGGGCTCTTTGCCTTTTTGTGTGGGTTTGCTCTCCTGTGCGCCTTTCCCTTTCCTCCACCAGATGGCGCCAGGGTCTGTTGGATGTGCGGTGTGGCTTCCAGTGGCACAGGTGTTGCCAATCAGTCTCATCATCCTCGCTGTACTTAAGGAGCTGCTGCCCAGTGGTCGGAGCAGAGTGTTTGCTAGCTTATGGTGCTCTCTGGAAGTTTGGATTGCCGTCTGCTCCTGGCTTCTCCGTTGAGCTACCTTTCCTCGTGATGCCATGGTGTTTACCCACTGGATGCCCGAACGCTCAGTCAGTCAACTCGTTGTCCTCCTGGATCTTCAAAGCCCCTCTATTGGCAGCGTAATAGCTCCTGGAGTCTCCGCTAAACTTGAGCCAACCTGCCCGTTTCCCACCGCACTCCTTCGTAGCTTCTGGACCCACACAGGATACAAAGATCCCGGATACTGGAACCTCCCACTGAAAACCAAAACCTACCTCTGAACAGTAAGACCCATCTCAGATGTTCTGCTACCCTGTTTTCCTACCCGCTGTGTACAGTGATTTCCATATTGTTCTTTTGTCCCCTCATGGATTACTTCGGAGAGGAATTTGGTTTGTCGGCAGCTCCTAGAAAGGGTAACGGGTGTTCGATTTTTTGTTGATCTGGTTCGCTGGACTTCAAAACCCTTGCAGACTTAGATATGCCTTCGCTTTTCAACTGTTTTAAAATTTCTTTAGATCTGGAAAAGCTAGTTGAGATTTTTTTATCTGACTTTATGTCGTCATACAGGTTCTTTTTGAACTACTTCTTCATTATATAGGACTGTAAAAATCAGACATTTTTACAAGCAACAAATACAATCATAATTTTCTATTTATTCTTGTTATCTTTGTTATGATTTTGCAATTAATTTAGTAAACTGAAATACATCTAAAAGTCAGAAATGAAGGAAACCTGTAAGGGGTGATCTCTTTTTCACAGCACACCATAAAGATAAAGACTCTTTTGTTACATGAGACAATTGAAATACATTTTTTTTACAAAATAAACCACCACATCCCTGCCATGTGCTTAACTAGAAATTACTTATCCATGCCTTGCCACTTGATTTAAAGTTTCTTTATCTATAAGTGCTGCCACAAGTGCTATGAATGGAACAGCAACCACTTCCAGTTTTATCTAGGACATTCACAATCGTGATTGCTGCGACTGACCAGTGTCACTGTGCTGAGAACAATTGTATCATTTCCAAACCAATTCTAAAACACAGCTGTTTTTGATGGGGTCATCCGAAGCCAGAGCTAAATAGGGATTAACGTCCAAATCATCAGGACACGACCGGTCCTGCACCTTATCCAATAATATCTTCACTTCAAATATCAGCGCATTTTCTTCAAATCAAAGATTAATAATACTAATAAGAACAGCACAACAAAAATTTTATTGATGGTAAAACAACTTCATCTGTAATTTTGATCATATTCTTTGTTATGAAATAGGAAGACTTACACATATTACAAAATATTTTTTACGTAAACAATACACGTGCCAAAGTAACTTTAAAAAGAACAACACAAACTCGTATATCCTATTTGTGTAGAATATTGTGAATTTCTGAGTTGACAGCTAAAAAAAGGGATAATTACAAGAGATGCCTAAACAGATCCAGTTTTAGTCAGATAACAAAGAAAAATGTATCCAATATATACTAAACTAAAAGGGGTTAAATCATTAGTTTCATTGCTATATTTTAAAACAGTATTACCAATTAATGTCAGCAAGAGTTCAGAGTTAGTTTATTTACTCACCCTCTTTGTGCCATCTTCTCCCAAGCCTGTGACAAATGTTGCTGTCGTTTTCATTTGAAAATGTGAATTTGTCTTATAAAAAAATTGTAAAAGAAGAAAGGAAAAATATTACATTAGAAAGCAAATCATAAAGTAAAGCTCTGCATGAG
This sequence comes from Jordanella pulchra, assembly GCA_034780135.1. Classification (NCBI taxonomy): domain Eukaryota; kingdom Metazoa; phylum Chordata; class Actinopteri; order Cyprinodontiformes; family Cyprinodontidae; genus Jordanella; species Jordanella pulchra. The sequence continues at coordinate 14,145 of JAUZNJ010048694.1, forward strand.
GTATCCTGTGCCGGGGCTCTGTTCGCGAGCCCGGTCCCTGCGCGCCCGCACAGCCCTACCAGCGGCGTGCGCGCGACCCTGCGCATTGCCGCTGTATCGGAGATTAATCTGAATATCTCTCCGTGGGAGTGACGTGGATACGCATATATAACCATACTTCTATTGGTCAATGTCTCTTTTATATTTAAAATATATGAAATACAAGATTTTCTGTGATTAAAAATACGTTAGAGCTAAACCAAAAAAAAAAAAGGTTTATTTCCTTTATTTCCTGAAGTATTTCCCCCATTCATTTTTACACTTATATAATCACACACCTTACCCTCTTCTTAGTAAATAACATAAGAAATTGTAATAAGATCCAGAGTAAATATGGATTTCGGATTAATAGTCCAAAATAAGAACAAGAGTCAAAGACCTTGTGGAAAGTTTTGTTTTTGTGAGGGTGAGACCGAGACAGTGAGAGGGCGCTAATATGCTGTAGTGTTACTTAATCGGCATATAATCCCAGTCAAGGGAGCCAGGAGGTGTCCTATGATGTCATGGGTTTAGTGATTCTATTGAAAAAAGAACCAGACAGAGGATAACAAGGGGTAAAATTGAGAAAAATAATGCAACAATCAAAACAGATGCAATTTACAACCTTGCTTTCCTCTTGGTTATAAATATTTGTCGAGTATATCTTACAAGCATCTGTGCATGGGTCGTTTTAAATTGCATAAGTGTTTGTGTGAAAAAACTCTTGCGATTTTTAATTGAACTGTGGAAAAATGTCAGGGAGGAGGGGAAGAGAGAGACACCCAGGCAGACAAGTGATGTAGGAAAGTTTGATTATGTCAGAAAATTATCCAAAGAACAGCCATCTGAGAAGGAATCTGAAATCAATTTAAAAACTGAGCTTTTGAAAAGTAAATAACTATAAAAAATAAGTAAGCCTGTGAATTTCAGACCCACAAAAAAAAAAACAATTAGACAAAGACACATTGTGTTTACATAAACAAAACAGCATACAACAAAATTAAGCTACACTTCACTTAATAGTAAATAACTCAGTAATAATAAAAGAAAATATACTTCACTCACAATGATAATCTTCAAATTGTCCACATAATGTCCACAGCTTTAAAACTAAGAAAGGATATACATGACATTGACTGAACTAACAGCTTTCCATATTTTAACTATGGCAACTGAAATACATCTCATTTTGATTACCTTTGTGACTTACTGTAAGGTGAATTTACATTTATCTCTAAAATTATATTTACTTTCTGGAATAGAAGAGAACTTATGGATAAAATATGGTAGTAATTTATTTTTTGCTTTCTACATTAATTGCATTATTCTGTACAAGATCTTTAAACTTTATTAAGAGATTTATTTATATGTGGCTCTTTTTGTTGTATATTTTTTTTATGTAGTTTTGGAAGTTGTTCCCCATAATTTTAAACAGTATGTGAAATAAGGGCATATCAGAGAGTAATACAGTAAATACAAACTTTTAAAATGTAGTATATTATTTGTTTAATTATTTACCAAAAATAAACCATAATAGTGGGAATTCAACTCCCTGCTTGCTTCCTTTTTTCTATTTCAGATGGAGGTGAAAGAGGCAGATCTGAGCTCTCCAGAAGGTGCAAACCAAATCTCATTGCTAACACGTTCCAGATTGTATCATGGTCACACAAAGTCCAAAATCTAGAGCTGCGGGACATACATGCATCCTGGAACAGAGTGTGTTCTTTGCAAACTCACTCCAGGTTCCTGCAAAAAGGAACAATATCAGTGATGAACACTTTTTTACAGGAGAAACTGCTGAATCAGCTCCAGGACAAAGAACAAAGAGCTGCTGGATCTAAAATCTAACAGTTTTTTTGTTTTTTTTTTGCATTGAACTGCTGCTGTAAATTAGTTTTCATTTAAATACTGACTGTACCAGTTTTATAAAACTAAAATCCCACAAACAGCAGATTTTTTTATCTTGTGGTTTGAGTGATGTTCATTTCCTTTGTTGTATTCGGATAAAACTCTAATGGCACTTTGATCTATTTCAACCTTTTTAAATATAGTTAATAACACTACACACTAACTTAAACAATCTTTTCCTACAGAATAAACTCCCGACTTGTGTTTTGGGATAAACAGGGGATTTTTAGGTGTATATGCAAAATAAAGGGGGTTAAAAAGGAGGATCAATAACTCATCACAAGCTGTGAATCAGCTTGGTCCAACAACCGTTTGTCACATACAAAACTGTCCGCCCATTTAATCTAGCCTGCTGTACACAGAGGACAGTCAACCAGCCAGCAATTTGTCAGCCTGTTTGCTCAGAAACAGTTAGGCTAATTAATGAAATGAAAGAGGAAAGCAAGGACGGCCAGGGGGAGGTTAGGGAGCTGTTAAATGTGTGTGTCATACCATGACTGTCACATGATTGGATGCATTGCTGATACAGCAAATCAAGACTTGCAAAAAAAAAAAAAAAAGATGATTTGCCACAAGAAGATGTAGTAAAATATGAACTGAACTGTTTGTACTCTTTTAGCCTGTTGATTAAACTGATTTTTTTTTTCAAATTTGAATCTGAAAAGTAGGCATTGCAGAAACATTAGAATCTATTAATTATTAATCTAATTATTTCTAACACACTCCTAAATGAAGTCTAACGCAGGTACTTTGAGAAGTCTTTAATAAACAGAATCAACATGAGTGTAATTCAGTCTCTACTTATACATCCTGTTCTTCTGTAGGGTCCTCAGACGTTTTAGATGGATTTAAAGCAGACTTACATTTAACGAAGCTCTGTTTCATCCTGGCTCTGGATTTAAAAGGATATGGCACAACTGAAAACCTAAAATGACTTTCCATCTAAACTGACAAGCTGCACAAGAAGAGCACTGATAAAAGTTGCATAGATTCCAGTGTTAACTTGGAAGAGGTGCAAAGATCCATTTCTTGGGTGGAACAAGCAGCACCTAGTTTTACGCTGCAAAATGTTTGCATTTGGTGCTTGAATTAGATGTTGGCGCATGAATATGGATGCAGTGGAAAACTAACCGTACATCATCCTGAGTACCCCATGCCCTGAGTGAAACATGGTAATTGCAGCATCATAGCAGGTGAATTATGTTTTTACTGCATGAACGGTAAAGCTTTTCACAGCTGATGAGAAGATAAAGTTAAAACAGGGGAATCCAGTCAGAAAACCTGCTAGAGGATGCAAAGAGCTTAAAACTGAGGAAAAGGATCACCTTTTAGCCAAAAGCTCAATTTAAGATATTTGGATCAATGAGTATTCATCTGGAGGCCTGGACAAACTCCAGACCTAAATCTAAGACACTAGCAAAATTTAAAAGCTACTATTTAAAGCTGAAATCTGAAAGTGCTCTTGTGTATTGGCTTAGGGGTCAAATACTTACGTATGCAACAATGTTCAGATTGTTTGGAGAGAAAAAAAAAGTCTGCACTACTTTGAGTTGGGCCACCTTGGCAATTATTTACATGTGATTTATTCAAAAACAAAATACATTAAAGCTGGTGGCTATAATGTCACAAAATCCCCCCCCCGATAAATAAAATTTTAGCTTGTATAACATTAAATAAAGTGTGTAAATACCACCAACTAATAAATATTTAAAACATTTTTTCAAAAATGTTCACTTTTTTACAGTTTTCAAGATTAATGATCTTGAAATGAAAATATATTAATGTTTAACTAACATTTTAGATTTTATTTTTTTTTTTATTGAATAAAAGAAGCATCTCCATATTAACTGGTAAACTAAGAGTTGTTGTGCTTTTTGAAGAAAAAACAAACAAAAAAACACCGTAACAAGAAATAGTGGCCACAAAATGTCAGAAAACAAATACATTTATGAATAACTATTTTCTTTGAGTCATATCCATGCTAGTATTGAATAAAAACAAATCTGTCTTTAAACCAATAAATTAATTGAACAGAGTTTATTTATGAACGCTGTTCATACAGTAACACAAAGTATTTTAGAGAGGTTAAACAAAGAGACGAAGATAACACACACACACATACCCCTCACACCCACACCCACACACACACACACACACACCCACACACACACACCCACACACACACACACACGCTGGAAATGACTAGAAAGAAGATAGACTAAAATAATAATACTAACAATAATGGTAATTAGGTGAATGTAAAAATGTAGTCAAAAAACTGACCAAGGAAAAACTTCACATGTATAAATAAATAGAAATAAATCAAAGGTATTTATTAAACAGTAAAAGTTTACATAAAGCTTTCCATACATTTATTAAATATGACTAAAACAAATCTTTGGCTATATATTAAAATATTACAGATTTAATTTGTAAGAGTGTTTCAGGTTTATAGAGTAACTTCTGCAGCCCAGATGTTTGATTATAGCAACAATCATTCTCTCAGCAATCACTCTGACCAAAAACAGCAGTAATTTTTCCACCTCACATCTTCACACCTTATTTGCATATAAGACTGATGCAGTCTAATTAACTAGGAGAAACACATGCAGTACAGGTCAAAGCTACAACGAGCAGCCCATTGCTCAGATAAATGTAATTAGTAGTAGCTAAAATTGATGTCCTCTGACAAATACAAATAAACAGTGCAGGACTCTGGCCTCCTTTCTCTCCCTCCTGTTTTTTTCCATATATACTGTATATAAGTTATAAATTCAACAAAAATGGTTCAACAATGCCTCATTTCACAGTTCGTAAACATTTTCCCTTCTTATGTTCCCTCGTCAGGTTTCTTGTTACTCCGACTCTCCTACATTTCCATCCAATAAGCTTTTCTATAGGTGTACCACCTCATGTGAGGGAGGCAGATTTTCTCCTCCATCTCCCCTTTTTTGGCATGCCTGTGCCAGGTATTTGTTCAAATTCCTCACACCCTGTGGGGATAGGTATGTCCACCTCTTCCCCCTCTATCCCTCTTCAGTCTTTACTGCCTGCCTCTGTCTGACTTTATGTACGAAGCGGCTAACGTGGACTCCCCGCCGGCACCAACATGAGACGTAGGCCTCACATTCTGCCGGCTACAACTTAAATCATTTCCAAGCCGCTCTCTTTCTAAAAGCTGGCAAACTGCAGCTGTGGGTTTGACAACTGCTCAGCCAAAAACAACTCAGCGGGTAACAGGCTGCTGGGAGCTGCTTCTGATATCTCCTGAAAGGCCAGTTTATTCAGAGATGATGTCGGAGCGTTCGCCGGTTAAACTGTGTTCTCTCCCGCATGGAAAGATGTTGACCCGGGCCAGTATATTGGATAGTTAATTTCCTCTATAGTTTAAACAGCAGATCACAGCATAAATCCCCTTATGAGGGTTGGACAGATTGAGTGCTAACAAGAACAGTTGTGGTGTTGACATTGGGTCAGAGATGAAGTGTTAGTTATGGAGGTACGTCACAAAATGACAGAAAAAGCAACGATACAAGGCCCCACAAGCAGTGAGGCTAAACTCAGTTTAAAACTCTTGTTCTGCTGAAAGAGAGGCGATTGTATGTAAACTGATTCCTTTTTTGTAGCAACACAGTCTGGATCGGCCTTAGATCGATGTTTCTTTCTTCCTGGATGGCATAGAATTTAAGATACAGCATATGAAAAGCTCTTCCTTTGTGTTTAAAAAATCTTAATAGAAATATCTTGGATTCAAGGGAAGGTTTCTTATGAATCATACGTCATGCTACGCTTTCATGGTGTTGAGTAGAGAAGGCAACTGCACTGTAAAAAAAAAAACAACCTCATATGTTTGGGCTAAAAATTTACCTTCAGTTGTTAAAACCGATAAGCTGTTTAATAATAATTTAAGTCAGATCAGAAAACCAGTGTAGTTGTTTAACTTTATCTAGTGAGTTTCCAGTACTTATACCTCGAAGATGTTAGATATGTCAAAATGTGAAAGTTCAGCTTACTTCCATGTTTTTGTTGTGAAATTGTGAGTTAGACGCCCAATGTTCTGTTAATGTTAACTTTTAACAATACATATACAAGCTAAAAAGATGCTGCCAACCAAAGTAACAATGTATGTTCTGTACAATAACAATAAAACCTTTTTTCTATTATTGTCAAACTTTAAAATTGACCAATAGGTAAGTTATCAGTAATTGAGTTGGCCTCAGGTTGGCCACGCGGTTAGCAGGCAGAGCTACTTCAAGCAACCATAGAAGTCAGTGGTTTTATATTAGACTATTACTTTCTTAAAATAAACTAGACAAGGGGGGGATTTTGCTCAAATTTTCACAGAAGGGGCATATTATAACCATCGACAAATATTGGTGAATAGAAATAAACTTGGCCTGAAGAAAAACACGGCTTGTAACTAGACTAACTTTTAATTTGTTGGACGAAGAATTTTATTGTGAGTTTTCCAGTTAAGCTCAGTTCCATGATGTATGTATGCTGTATATGGAGCTATTTTATTTTGCTATAGGAGGAAACGTGTCAAAGGCAGGGTTCTCCTATTCAACTTAAACAAGGATGACAGTAACAAGGCCTATGAATGTCTCTCAAAAGAAGATCAATAAAATAGATATAATAACGATGCAGCAGGGGGTGAAGAGGAAAGTAAGGGTACCCCATGTTAAAAACATGATGACTAAAGAAAACAGAGTAGATTCCTGGATACAAAAACATAACAAAACCAATACATTTCTGCCGGGGAACCCTGTACAGAGTGATTGTGATCAGGTTCGTGCATTACTGAGTTCACCATTTCTCTTTACTTTAGTCGTATACAGTTATTTTTTCCCCTTAAAGAGTTAATATATAAAGTTCAACGATAACAGTCTCAGATAAGGAGCAAAGAGCTGGAAGGATTAATCAAACATGAGCAACGATATTGTTATTTTCATACCAATACACTACATTATTAGAAACATGTGACCAAGATATTTTAATAATTTCATTGTTATATCATGCTATAGATTTTACTCTGTCAATATGATTATTTATGTGTTGGTCATAGATATCTTAAAGTCTAACTACCACCTGAAATGAAAATGTGAAATCTCTCAGAATCGTATCTTTTAACCATTTCTTTTGGTGGGTATGCTAAAACACAATGGGAAAAAATGTTCTAAAAAAGTTTAGCCAGTTTTTCTCATCTTACATCTATTGTTTGAATGTGTAGACACAAATAATTATATTATTTGATTTTTTGAAATTAAGAGACTAAAATAGCTCTTTGGATAATAAGGATTATGATCTTTATTCAATAATTAATTGTAAGTTATAATTTATCAAGAAAATAGGTAGAGAGAATGTATGGTTTTATATTAAGGTCATATTAATATCAATTAAATCAGCATAGTCCCTATAAATAGTAAAACAACCCATGTTTAATAAAAGGGCTGAAAAAAAAAACCATTGGAGAGCACAATTAGACAAAGGTTGGAGTTCATGTATTTTTTCCCAACAAATTCCTGTGTCGATTTATGCTTTACTGGAACTATTAGAAAGTCATCATCTAACACATCATTTAACGGGTCTGCAAAACAGTAGAAATAAAAGCTGGCACCAGTGTTAATGTAAGTGTTTTAATTTCTTACAGCAACACTCTGAGACACAGCTGTGGAAAGAAAGGTTTTCCTTAAAAATCATAACTCAAAACAACCCACAAGTAAAAACCAGAGTTATGAGAACAATTTTGGATTGAAGCTCCTCAACCTAAACAAACTTTTATCACAGGCCAGAGGGAAAAAAAGACATATGGAATGATAGAAAATTCAAAATAAAATTTTAAACAGAATGATAAAAGAAAACATTATATAGACCATTTAATTTGTTGAAATGGGGGCTTTCTGGAACCAAGCCTAACATTAACATCCAGCACGTATGCAGGAGAAGACCCCTTACTTGTGTTTCTCATCCCACCCCTTTTCTCTCACCCTCATAGCTCACACCCATCACAGACAGAAGGACAGAGAGCAGCGCAGAGAACTGAACAAGACTAAACTGATCTCCAACTTCAGATGAGCCCCAGCATCAGATAAGAAACACAAATCCTCCTAATTGCTGCATGTGAGATGAAAAAGGAAGATTAAAGAATGGAAGCTGAGCTTTTTCACTCAACAAACATCCTTTTTTAAACGTCCTGGATCTTACAACCCAGAATGTAAGTTAAAATCTATTTAAATGTAATAACATTCAAACGAATGTATTTATATAACACCATCGAAAAATACAAATAGCATATTTCTCTATTGATTGAAATTATAATCACCTCTTTTTAAAAAAAGAAATACAATCACTCGCTATAATACAATATGCTCTTGAAGCTTTTAAACCCAAAAATCGGTATTAATAAAATATAGATGCGCTGTAATGAGAACGTAAGAGTTACGTTTTTTTTCTATAAAGTGTTTTGGATTTTATAAGTGTTAATAATGTATTTCAAATATAAAACTCGGGGCTGTAGCGCGATGTATAGCTGTAATGTAAAAGAAGCTGCAGAAAGCGCAGCAGGGGGGACTGCGGCTCTTCCAGCGCCTGACGCACTTTAACCTCGGCGCCGTCCGGGTCACAGGCCTCTGCTTTGGTGTCATGAAGACATCTCTGACCAGAAACGTCTGCTCTGAAGCGCACATGCTGCTCCTCTCTGTCAAAATGAGTGTTTAATTTTTTTTCCTACAGAGCGCAGCGCCAGACTTGAGTCCTGCTGCGTTATGACTCGGCAAATTTACACGGCCCGGTCCCCATCCAAACCACCGGTGCGCAAAAGGCGCTCAAGATATCTAAACATAAACCTGGCCTTTTCTAACCTGCTCGTTAATAAGACTGGTCAGCTCCGCTGTCTTTTATGTTTCTATATTGTTTAACCTAATTGCTGTCCAACTGGTGACTGAAAAGGGGGAGGTTTTCTGTGTAGATTTACCGTCTTTAACTGTGGACCACCTCCTATTTAAAAAGCCTAACCACACGGGCTCCACGTGAAACAATAAAATCGTGATAGCTGTTCCAAGGAGAGCAGGTTTCTGCTGAAACATAAACCATCCTGGGTTTGCTGATATTTTCATTTAATCATGTTTATGTGACTTTCTCCTATTTTGTCCACTGTCAAAGTTTATATAGGGGCAATTCTGAAGCAGACATAAGCAATATGCTGGGTTATTGTTCACAACGCTGGCTTCATGCAGTGCCAAACTAAACAATTCACACCCACAACATTTGCAAATACAACTCCAATGTATTTGATTTGAAAATCTATGTAATAAGGCAACACGAGATGAATAATTATGAAATCTAAAAAAATAAGAAAAAAATAAATGCGGCCCCTGGAGCCATTTGAGTCAAACAGAATAATTTTGGTCAGTCTTTGATGAATAGTTCAGTTCAGGAATGGTCTATATTTCGTTCCCAATCTTAGGCAGGCGTTCCCAAACTGATACAGCTTAAAATAATTTAAGAGTTCAATTTTCGAATAATTTAAAAAATACAAATAAAAATATTACAATTAAAAGCATAAAAAAAGCAAAACGGGCTAAAAGCAAAAAAAAGTGTTGTGACACACTCATCCAGGTGGAGGGAATCTTGCAAATTCAATGACTCACTTCAATCAGCTGAGTTTCCTTAAATGGAAAACTTAACCAGTCTGTCTCCATGATCAGATTGAATCATCTCTATAAAATGCCTTGAGATTATATGTACTGAGAATTGGTGCAATATACGTAAATAAACTGAATTTACATTTTTTGGGTTTAAATATCAAACAGTTTGGACACCACAGAACTAAAGATCACACGGTCAGATTGGCTCAAGGTTTTCTATCTAAGGAAAACCAGCTGATAACATCGACTCATTGGCTCAGCAGCAATCTGTCAATGTAGTTAAAGCATTTTGGGGTCTTTGGACCAGATAAAGCTCTGTATAAGTACAGGCTACTTACCAAAAAGTGAAGAAGTCTAATACAGTTTAATATTTTCACCTAGCATTGTATCTGTACTCTAGAAAATAACACTTTTTTTCTTCTCTCTACCTGTTTTTATCATTTAATTTGTTGCACATCAGCTATTTTTCATTCTTGCTCTTCTAAACACCAGTCTTAGATTTCCCTAACATATTAACATTTTAACATAATGGACCCTTCTTCAGCTCCTACAGCTCCCTATGCCTTTACTCCCATCCAGAACCTCTCAGTGCCCTCCTCCTCTCCCTCTGTCTCTCCATCTCCAAGCTTTGCCTCTACGGCTCTCTTCTGCTCCCTCCTCTCGCTCCTCTCTCTGCTGGGCATCACAGGAAACCTTTACACTTTGGTTCTCCTCCTGAGGCGCAGCAGAGGTAGGAGAAGGCGAGGAGCTGGACCAGCCTGCTGCCTAACAAGAATACCCATCCCCGGTTGCCTTGCAAACTCTACCTCCCCTTCCTCCTCCCCCTCGTCCTCCCCTTCTTCCTCCTCTCTTCACCTCCAGGTGCTGAGTCTGGCTCTTGCCGACCTGCTCTACCTTTTCACCGCTCCCTTCATCGTGTACGACAGCCTAGCGTCTGGATGGGCCTTCGGGGAACTGGGATGCCGCCTCCTCCTGAGCCTGGACCTCCTCACCATGCATGCCTCGATCTTTACCCTCACTGCTATGAGCATGGACCGTTACAGAGCTGTAGCCCATCCCTTGCGCACCTCCTCTTCCAACTCCTCTAACCTGCTGCGGGTGAGCCTGGCATGGGGTCTGGCCGTGGCTCTTAGCCTGCCCATGATGATCACCTTGCACCTGGAGGACAGGGAGAACGGGGAAGGACAGCTTTGTGTTCCAGCATGGGATGAACAGAGCTCCAAGGCTTATCTGAGTGTGCTTTTCTGTACCAGCATCCTTGGCCCTGGGTTGGCTATCGGGGGACTTTACGCCACTCTGGGTCGGCTGTACTGGGTATCCCAGACCCGGCCAGCATGGGCCAACGGGAACAGCACAGCAACAACTCCTCGAGCACCAAAGCCTAAAGTCCTGCTTCTCATCCTGGGTATTGTCCTGGCCTTTTGGGCCTGCTTCCTCCCATTCTGGATATGGCAGCTGCTCCCCCTCTACCAGCCAGACATGCTTCGGACATTACCGGTGGGAACTGAGGTGACGGTGAACCGCATCCTTACAGGATTCACTTACGGAAACTCTTGTGTCAATCCCTTCTTCTACACCTTACTGACTGGGAAACGGAAACCTAACAGGCAGGTGCGCACATCAGCGAATCAACTCTGCCGCAAGGGCAACCCACTGCAGTGATGTCTCCAACAGCAGAGACTAAAATGTGATGGTGCTCATGATGGTGCGCTAATTTACAAGGGTACTTTCAAGATTCCAGTATAGACTACCAAAAATCAGTGACTCTGCCTGCGAGTTGAGAAATGAGAATATTCAAGAAATTATAGCACTTTGTATTAAAGCTTCATTAAGGGAAATGCTTTCTTTTCAGAGAATATGAATAATACTGAGCTTCACCTGCAAAAACAAAATGTTTGTAAGATATCTCTGAAATGATCACATGATACTGTGCCTTGTAAAAGTAACCTTTCAGCATTTTCTTTTAAGAATCACAAACTTCTGTGTATTTGATGTAGTAGATCACGAGTATTGCTTTCATTGTGAACCACAAGAAAATTGTGGTATGCAATTTCTATCTGATGTTTTTCTGCATCAATGCTTTAGATTAAAGAGGCAAAAAAAACCAAACTCCAATCCATTTTAAGACATCTCTATACTTTGATCTAAATATTTTTAATCTATAATACCCTGCTGGAAGGTGAACATTCCGCGCAGTCTGACTGATGCTGTCTTTTCCTGTCAGTTTTAGGTGGACAGCCATGTCTGTGGGTTTCCATATGTATTGTACTGTTTCGGTTTTTAGAGAATGGATTGAACAGTACTAGTATTATGAGAGGCTTCTGGATCAACTTTCTCTCTGACCTGCCTGCGTTGCTCCTAGGTCTCCATGATGCTGCATCTTTTCTAATGTTCTCTAACAAACTTCCAAGCCAGAACAGCTACTTTCATACTGATATAAAACTGAAAACTTGGGGACTCTGTTTACTAATTAAGACTTCTAAGAAAATTGGTCGTGTTCATTTACATTGATTACAATCAGAGTAAAAGGGGCAGAGCACATATTAAAATCTCATCTTTTTAACTTAGACTTAGACAAACGTCATTGTCATTTTGTTTACACAAGGTGCAGCCAAAACGAAATTTTGTTGCATACAGCTTTTGATAATATACTGAGTTTGCAATGGTAGATAATAACAATGCAATACAATTTTGGAATATAAAGTGCAGCAGTGATAGAAAGTTAACTGTGCAATAAATAACATAAGTGCAAAATACAAGTCTGGTCTCAAGTAGAAGGATTATAAAAGTTTAGCCATGTTAACATTGGCTAAACTATGGTTAAAGTAAATTTAAAAGTTATGTATAAGAAATGTTGACAATCATGTACCGCTTTCCTTCCACTTTACAACTGAGCAATACTTGGTGTTGATGATTACAAACATCCAGTAAAACCCAAAAGTGTGTGATGTTACCAATAAAATTCATGTGTATATTTTTGAATAGGCGATGGGATTTTTCTCAATATATGGCCTCAAAGGTTAGATGTTGTTTAATCTATTAAATGTTTAATGCAACAACAGTTAAGATGTACACAAGCGGTTGCAACTAAAAATGACGTACAGAATGAACTTAACCCAGAATAGAAGCGTCTGGGTTTATTATCTAAATACAACATGAATATAAAGACAACAGAGATGGTCACATATGTTGCAAGCATTTCCAGCGCTTCCAAGCAGACCTCTGGCACGGCCTGTTTGTTTAGAGAGAAAACTCACTGAAAATGTTTGTTTTTAGACAACAGGTTGTGTCTGGCCACAGACTCAACTGGACATTTTTCTGAGACGCTGTTTGTTGACATAATGAATTATGTTTAAGCATGTCCACAGGCTTTTTATTTACTTCTCCTGACGCAAATTTAAAAGGCTTTTTTGTAATCTTGATGACTTGCATGTTTGGGTTTTAAAATGTACTTATTGTCACTAATCATGCAATGCTCTGCACGGCCCTAACTGGTACTGATGCTGAATTAGGTTTAGATTATTATATATATGGTCATAAATAAAGAGCATGTTCTCTATATCTCACACTGCCTTTTTTTCTTTGATAAAGAAGTTATTTTAAATTTTAAAATCTTCAGCAATCAATACACAAAAATGATTGTTAGCCCAGGTGCAAGACTGATAAGAATGTGTAAGGCTATAAATCATATTACAAACCAAGGAAAAGAAAACTAAAGAACTGAAACAAGAACCAAACAGTTGTTTTTTGTTTTATTTCTGAGACTCTGGAGGGTTTCCCTTAATTGCCAAAGCCATTGTCTGTCTGTCTGAGTCAAAGGCTGCACTGCAAACCCCGCTGCTCTTTGACACAGATGAGCAAATATTGTTGTTTGACAGCGAGCAGAAAAGATGGAGGACCAATGAGTTAGTGGTGCTGCATTTGCACAGTCAGATATGCTACATTTTTAGATGGATGGTGTCTGGGTGGAGAGGTCTGGGGGCTTAACAAATTGACCATGGGATGTCATGTTTGCTGCTTAGGTTTATTTATGCTTCATGTTCATCCCTCTTGCTACATACTTTTTTTGATAAAAAAAATAAATGAATATAAAAATTCACAAGAAAAATAAACGGCTTGTGCAAAAAGTGATATTAAAACTTTGAGTTAGCCTGACACAAAAAAGGCAGTTTGTTCTATTATTGTTTCATTTGTTACTCTCCACGGATAGTCTTGAAAGGTTACATACCTTATGGAAATTATATCTTTTATCATAAATCTAAAAAAAATTCTCCAACATGTGTTAAGCTAATATTTCTATTCTAAATTAATATATCACTAATTGGAAGGAAAATATGACTTGATAAGCAGGTTAAACAGCACTAATAATCATGACTGGGCTTTAAATTTCTCTTTTTTTCACACACTTAAATTACAGAGAATAAACATTTAGATCCAGTAACAAGAATAAGTTGGGTTTTGGAAAGATTTTTTTGAAAAGAACTGCTTTTACGTATGTTCATCCCAAGCATGAATCATTAATTTGGGGGCTTTTAATGATGTCTTTGATTTGATCTTTTTCCAAGGTGACATGATCCTACAAGGAGAAAAAATTGTGACTTTTAAAAATAGAACTGGGTGAAAATGACTTTATTCTAGACTTTCTTAAGGTCCTAAGTGGTTGAAATTATAAATCTGGACTCCAAACTTTATAAGCTGCAGAGTAACCATAAGCTTTTTGTAGCCAACCTTTACATATAATTTATAGCTTTTCAAAAGGGTAAAAGTTTGAGCTTTAATGTCTATTTTGGATCATCTACCTGTCATGTTTAGATGGTAGGAGATCAGTTAGAATAACAGGGATCAATAAGGCTCAAGCTACCAACTACGATTTCAAAAACCCAGCTCTGACACAGACCCCCTAAATGCCTTCACCACACCAACTGTCAAGTATGGTGCTGGTAACATAATATTGGGGTCTGAGAGGAAGCCAGAGCTATTAATGCTTTAACTTCGCTCCAAATGCTTTAACTTCACCTTAAATTGAAATACGTTAAAACTTAGGCAACAATAAGGAAATTATCATGAATACATTAAAACAGGGTTTAGAATGAGTTTAATGATTTATTGTTTAACCTCTGGAAAGATCCTACCCCTAAATTTATCAGATCAAATAAAAAATGGAAAATTAACTATTAAAGTTTTTCATTTTTGAGGTGGAGATATTGAAAAATATCTAAACAGAACAGTATGAATTTGTTAATAACAAGGAAACGCTTTGCATGTAAATATGTGATATGTATGTTAATAAGTGAAACTATATGGTTCTGCAACAACCATCTATAAATATACACTTGTGCACATGTTTTTGATTAAAAAATGAATGAAAGATGTGGATGATTCAAAGAGATTTTATTAATTTGCATTCAAATGAGAGCATCGTAAAAATGCTTCATGCCACAAAAAGAAACCACAGAAGTCTTAGGAGGAAGGATGTAGTGACCCCATTAAGGTGGTTTTTGTGTCCATCCACTGTATGATGCTCTTATACTAGTATACTACACCATCTGCATGTGTTTCCAGTTACCCGTTTAGCGCTGAACATAATGTTCCGGCTGCTGATAGGTTATCCACATCCATGTGCAGGCACACCACAGGGGGGCTTCTGTTGTGAAGTTAATGCAAAATCCATTCACCTTTCACAGACAGCTGAGAGCTGCTCAGCACATTTGTCCAATTGAGAGGAATTTCTTGCAGATTCAGAGCCAACTTCATTTGAAATCATAACCTTTCACATGAAAACTTGTGATTTTTGGACCCCTGGGTCATACCACGGTGACAGTAGATTAAGGTTTGAATCTCATGTGTATGAAATGCTTCCAAAAAATCATTCTTGCTTGATATTAAAGCACGCAAAGAGAGTGTGGTTTCATTTATCTGAGTCTTTGGGTAAAAACTCCATATATCATATGATTAAAGTGCCTCTAAGGTCTGCAGGGATGACTGATTGTCTGATAAACTTTGAATATGTGGTGTTTGGTCGACCAAACAAAATGGTTGGAAAATATTGCTTCAGTGAGGCGACCGGCTGATCCATAATCTTAGTGTTGTTTTTGGTTTGTATGTTGCCAGCCACAGCGGACCTGCTCCAACGATAACTTTTCCCTCCTCTGCAACAGAAGCTTTTGATTCCACCCTGAGATTACAGGCAGCGTCTTCCTCTCATGGCCACTGGGAAACACAAGGGCAAATATTTTCTTTAGAAAGACGTAGCTGCGTTCTACCTGAAGATTTTATAACCCTAGCAGCACATGTAAGTTTCCTGGAACAACCAAGCGTCTTTCCATTCCAGCTCACATCCCGCCCTCCCCCTGGCCACCGTCTGAGGCGACTGCAGGTGCCCCTCCCCTGGACAACTGGCTCAGGAAAGCACCCTGCTGGGCAGACGAGACGAGGCCAAAGCCCAGGCCAAGTTCACGCTGTGAGGAGCAGAAGAGGCTCCCATTCTAGACATACACAGAAAAGATTTCCCTCTGTAAAAATTCAATCCCACATCTGTTTTCCTTCCCTCTATCACCTTTTCTGTTTCAAGCCCTTTGGTACAAAAAGGATTCCGATTCATAACAGTTCACACTAACTGGTCCCAGTGGTATTTAATTAAAGGCCAATGGGCCTTTGCAGCTTGCACTGCTTCGCAAAAGTTTTCACACCTCTTAAACATTTTCTTGTGTTACCCTCTAAGCATTTTATTAGAACTTTAGATTATAGACGGAGACAAGGATGCAAATACAGTAGTTGGTGAAGCAGAAACGATACACTGATTTAAAGGCCACAGCTAATTCCTCATAGATAGCAATTAGCATGTTAATGTTGTACTGTTTGCCAGTCCGGCACAAATTTAAACATTTAATGTACCTGTTCAGAAAAAAAACTCCAACTCCCATGTGGCCTCTGAGTTCCTTTGCTCTAAATCCTTCATTTCTTAGCAGGTGTTTACCACTGTTTAGCTTAATTTTTGTTCTTTTTTGGCTTGAATATAGCAATAAACCTTTCTTATTCTGTGCCTTTCTTCGTGTACACTACTTTGAGTTGTTTTGCTACTGATATGCACTATATAGATAAACCTGCCCTGATTTTAATCCAGTAAATGTAACACTGAGAAAAAGCCATTTATCAGCTATATCAAGGAACTACTGGCCACACATAAGCTCCATGTCATGTGACCTTAACTTACCGAGCTGTTAGTTTAATCTTTCCTAAAGAGCACCAATGAACAATAATCAATGATCAGAGAGAAAGGTGTGGAGGATTTGGGAAATGTCTAATGATCTAATATTGGTATTTTAGGTCATAAAACATTGCAGACTTTTAACATCTTGTTTTCCCTTCTTTTAACCAAAATCTGTCAAGAGTAGAAAAACCAAAGGATCCTTTGAACAAAAGTAAAACTTTTAAAAACCTAGCAATGTTGGGATCCGGAGCCTGCCGCTCCATCTTCCATCCAGCAGAGTGCGTCGTGGGTCTCCCGGGCTGGAGCCCTCTG
>JAUZNJ010048705.1:13668-46075 GCA_034780135.1 Jordanella pulchra
TTTTGATGCAGAAAAGAACAATTGTGTTTCTTGTTTGACTGGTCTGGACCAATAATGGAGGATGACTCTGTCAGATGAACACACTTCCAATCTGAAGCATTTCCACACAGTTGCACATTAAAACATCCTCTATCCATGTTGTTAAATAAAAAATCTGCGTTCTATGGCTCTATTAAACAGCTTTTGGCATAGTATCAGATCAGCTAGATGTAGTGTAGTTTATTTATACGATCCAATTAGAGCAGCAGTTATTATGCTCATATTTATCTTGCAGCACAGACAGAGCTTTTGGTGAACTACATTCTAGCAGAGCTGTTGCTCAGCCATTATTTCCTAAAAGCATATTCGTATGTGCAAATATAGGTTAAGTTGGGTTTACTAAAGTGCTCGTGTAATTAGTAGGTAATGAGCCTTGCTGGGCTGTTGTCTGCCTGAATACGAAGGCAAGCGGTCTGCCTTATGATTGTTTACAATAATAACCCAATCAAATTCAAACGATTGCCAGTGATTTTATTTATTTTAATTTAGAATCTCATGTCTGCTTTGAAGACGGATATTTAATGAACGCCAAAATTCAGCATCCATCGTAGCAGATAATCTGTCAGACTGAAACTGGACAAAGGGATCAGAAAGGAATGAATTCAGTTCATCCTGATGAAGATTTAGAGAAATTCAAGCACGTTTTTAATGCACATGCTTATAAAAGATCAATAGAATCTGGTTTTTATCCCTGTTAGCCTGACATGGTGTTAAAGGGTAATTTTACTTTAACTCATAGCAAATTGAATAAAACGGATGGCAAACTATACATTGTTTATTATTAATAAAAGTCAGACCTGGGTGCAGTTCTGGTTGCAGATGCTGGTGAAAATGATGCTGAAATGATGATATTGCTGCAATGCAAAACTAATGTATAAGCCTGCCAAGTGTGAAGTGTGGGTGCAGTTATATGAGGTTAAGCTAAGGGCAAGAAAGATTGTTGCCCTTTCACCATCTGCTCCAGTAGTATCTACCAGCTGCACACTTCCTCACTATACGACATTGTTTGAAGCCTGAAAGCGTTTGGAACGATGCCTAAATAGGTCTCCTAACTAAAGAAGTGTTAGTTCTCTTCTTCTTGTTTCAGCTTTTCAACTTCCCTCACTGTTCTTTATCTGATCTCCCTTTGTTTTCAGATTTATTTGATTCTTTTTTTTTTTTTCTTTTAATAAAAACATTTTAAAATGATGCAGAGATTTTAGTTTTCTCTATATTTAAAAGCTGGTAAAAACAGGTACCTCAAACACTTATTTAAAATAAGCTTTTGCCTTTATAAAGAAAGCAGAAATTTTATCATATACTTTTTTTTTTCCCCCTATGGGATCTTGCTTAAAGCTGAAATTTCAGACTTTCTAATGCTTTAGTACACCTTTATTTGCTAATGAAGGATGTATTATAAAACGAAACTCTTCATTTTACAAAAATTAACTTCAATAACCGCTACGTGAGATTTCTTTACTCAATCTTGACACGTTTAGTGGCAGGAATCTGCATGACGAAGGCGAGGTTGAGATCAAAACAAGTCGGAAAGCCATATTTGAAGGTTCACGTGTTCCCTGATGCTGCCTTAACACCTTGAATATCAGCAGTTTTACAGAATTTATGTCCAATCCTACGGTTTCATGAAACACTTTGATATGAGTTCACGCCTTTGCAAGGATTTCGCAGCGTCTCTTACAGGCGTAATGAATTATTCTTTGCTGCAGAAAATTGCTAAGTGCTGTGAAAAGAAAATCTCCTTGCACGAAATATTGCACCTCAGCTTTTTTCAAAAATACAACACAATTAGTGGGAGTAGCAGCTCATGTATACTCCTCCTCTCCACACTTTATTTTTCATTTAGTATGTTTTTTTTTGGGGGGGGGGGGTTCATATGCAGTGTATCATTTTCTCAAAGTACTTTAAATTATCCTCAGAAGGGCTGCAGAAACTCGTGGGAGATTCTCTGGTTAGTACAGGAGAACGCAGTTAATCTGCTTAACTAATGGAGAGGTTGATTTTGATTATACCTTAGCATGTAGGGCCATCTGCCTAAAAAAGCCTTTTTACCCCCAAGTTTATCTATTTTTGAAGGTTTTACAACCGGTTTCATTTGCTTATTTTCCAATTTGTTATGCTGCACAGAAAACACGTTTTTGATTCTTTTACTTAGTGACACAATAAAAGATGAAACTAATTAAGGTTCCAGAAAACATTTATGATATTGCACAATAAATCTGTTTTCTATTGGCAGTAGATATAACCCAGATGTACTCAGTAATGTACAAACACATGTTTTCCCAGGTGTTGTTTTGATGAGTTAAAATAAGAATCTTATTACGGTTGTCTGTATTACTCCAGTGATTCCTGAGATTATGTTCAAGGTATAATGTGCGCACTTTTTGAATAAAATAAAAACCATGTTTCCTTTAAATAACATAGCTACTGACTTTTGTATTGATTTTATTCTTGCATGTTGACTTGTTATTAAAACTCAATTCAAATTTTTTAAAATCTCATCACAAGGCCCTCGTTGGACAAAAATGACAACCTCTGGCCTCCTGTTTCAGTTTTCAACCAAAAGTTCTTAGTTCAAAGTTTAATTATATCACCTTTGCTAAAGACAATAGTTTCTTAATAAAGCTTAACGTGCAGGCCACATAAAATTGTTATTAGTGGTGTTGTGATCCAATAAATCTGCTGGTATCTTCACACCAAACGTGTTTGGGACGTCAAAGCATCTAATTTACATGCACTGTCTACACTGGAGAGCGTAAGGGTTGGGGTTCTGAGGGGCGTCCGAGCATTCAACACCGGAGCTTAGCAATGTGAACTTTTGCAGCTTGATGCGGCGTTGTTCAGAAAAGCTGATCCAGGAGGTTTCTTAGCATGAATCGGTGATCGCTTCTAAACAAGAACAGAATATTGAAACAAGATCAGTATTCTGATAAACTGACATCATGGATGACGTTTTTAGGTCCTCTGTCTTGCTCAAAAACGTGTTAAAACTACTTTTTTTCCCTTGAATCTCATCAAAGCAAATAAAGACAAACCTTTTTCTAGATTGCAGCGTCGGATGAGATCAGCTGAACAAATGGATAAAATATGGCTGATATAATTAATTGGATTAATCGAATATTAAAATAATCATCAACTAATGTAGTAATCAAGAAATTGTTAACTGGAGTATAGAGACTCTAAAACATGCCTTTAGTTGACAGATCACCTCACTTAGAGCAGAATTTATACAAAAATTGTAAGAAAATGTATAAATACTTTCTATTTAAGATTAAAAAAACATTTTTGTCCGTCAATAGGCTCTATCTAGAACTCCTCAGATGGAAAAGTTTTACTTTTCACCTGGTTTAATAAATGTTATTTCAGGAACCTTTTACCATCGGCTTATTAATCGACTAATCGAACAAATAATCAACAGATGAATCGATTAGCAAAACAATCATTAGTTTCAGTCCTACAAATGGAGTTTCAAATCATCTCGACTGTGTTTAACCCCAGCGTCCAAGTCTTTGGATGTTTTGGACGCCCAGAACGCGTTTGGTCTGAGCATAGTGGAGAACTGGTCATGTTTAAGTTGAAAGATGTTGCAGGAAAAGGATCAGATGAAATAAATCGCATTCTGCTTCAAGAAGTCAAGAGAAAGCTGGTGAATGAAAGTTGCTGCTTAGCAGGGCTTGTAGCTGGAAGCCATCTTTCATTAGCAGACTTGTAAAATCATAGAATGATGGGTAAAGGCACAGAGGGGCTCTGAAGCTGTGTCCTTTGACTAGAGCAAAGACAATTTGGACAAACGCATCCATTTTATGTGAAGGTATCAGTGCAGCGGGTTACTGTCATGCTGAGTTACTTGCTGCTTTTCCTTGTCTGACTCCTGCTCTCTGCTTTCACCTCATCCAGGGGTTTCATGTGTATCCTCTGCTTCCTAGGCTGAGTTTCTCTGGAGAGTCTTGTCAGAGTGCAGTGTGCTGCATGTGTGAAACGGAGAGATGATCCAGGATTCGTGGCTTCACATGCAGATCAGTCTCTCTTGCAGGAGGAAGTATCCTGCCAGGGGAAGCCGTCGCAAAGATTCAGGACTTGATTTAATTCGTATTTGGCCTTAGCGATCAAGGTTTTCCGCTCTCCTTTGTATCAGGTGTTAACAGCCTTAAGCTGGCTACTTTTACATGAATGAATCATCTTTCCTGACCTCCCTTTTGAGGTTATCCTCTTTGCTATGGATAATGTGACCAAGGTTGTGAGTTAAGCTCCGGAAGCTTTTCCAAGCAGCTGTTCAAGACCTATGCTACAGAAGTGAGAGGCAGTGCTGGATTCACTCAGGCCGAACTGAAGAGGATGCCCCAGTTTTTAGCTCTCGATTTGCTTGAGAGTCTGTGTTCTTAATGTATTTTTTTTTTCTTCTAAAAGCCTCTGCTACATTGCCATGTAACAAGACGGGCACCTCAGCTAACTCGGGTTTACATGCACTCATCACAGCCATGGCTGGCATTTAAAACTCCCATCTTCCACTTAGTCTGCTCTGCTTTTCAGAGCTTCCGATTGTTACACCAAAAAAAGGAACAAAAAAACAAAACACGTCAGTGAGATGAAATAAAATGAAATTTGGTGGAAAGGTTTCCATTTATTATTTTATCATTAAAGATGGTAAAATTCTGCATACCGGTTGGGAACTGCTGTACAATGTTGTGAACCCTTTTTCTTTGCCTTTGGTTCAGTAAGAGCAGAAATGAATGTCAGTACGTTTTTATAATTGAATCAAATGTAGTCTTTGTCCCATTTAGTGATGACTGTGCATCTGAGGCAAAGAAAGTCGATCCAACAGGTCGGGTATAATGTTGGCATGCATCGTGTTCAAATTTGAATCTCCTACCAAATGTTGCATTCAAGAAAGTCTTTGCACTTATACCAGATACATGTGGTGCAGCTCTGCCTCATGTTTGATCATTTCCCTGCAGAATTCATTAAAGTGTTGAACTACATCAAAAATTACTTTCTGTTGTTTAACTGCATGGGCCAGAAATTATAACTAGATATTAGTAGGAGGACATTTTCTGACCGCAACCTTTCAAGTTACAGGTTTAACATGTATTTTTTTTTTTTTCCATATCTGCACACAACTCTTACCAATGCTGTTAACAGAGCAGTGTTGGAAGAAGCATCGGCCTCAGTCCTGAACTAGTAGATTTCTTTAGTTCAATTCAAAAATACTTTATTTGTCCCAAATATAAATGAAATCAGTAACTGCTTCTTATAGTCAGGTTATGATTGAAAGCCCTTGTCTGATCGTTGGTGTCCTGAAAATAGTTTTGTAGCTTGGACTTCATATAAAGTCATTGATATAGAAACTCTTCCCAAAAACAAAAGTAGGAATTTTTTTGAAAATGTTTAGACATGTATTTGCAGGAGGGGGGGGGGGGCAGTACTTGCTGCCCTATTTGCCATCTCTAATACAGCAGCATGACCTGGAGCAGGTCTGAGTTGGCCCAGAAATGAAAAAACCAAGCTAGTGAAGTAAATGCATCCCCCGGGTTCCTCGTCCAGGAAGAAAAAGAAAGCTAGTTCCACATCTGTGTGTTGCCATGCAGAGTGCAAGATGAAGCGGCTGGTTGAAGCGGCTATTGTCAAGCTGTTTGTTCTGCACCGCCATGGCTGTTGTGATGCGATTGTTGTTCCGTGACCATCCGGTCTGCAGAACCCATCCGCCAGACGGAGCAGAGTTTCTGCTCGTTTGATGCAAGGCTGTAATTGAAGGCATTCGTTTTCATGCCTGTGTGAGCGAATGTCTTCTACCTGATTTCTGTTTTTCTTTCCTGCTGTAATTGTTCAATGCAAGTGTTCTAAATTGGGTTTTCATCCCTCAAAACACCTCTAAAACCAAGCTGAGTTTTTATATCTTTGAAACTTGCATTTAAAAATCTATTTGAGAGCATCAGAAATAGATGATGGATGTGCAGGACAGGCTAATGCTCATCTCAGAGAAAAGAAATCGCCTGCTTTTACTGTAGCTCATTATTGGTCAGACAGTCTTTAATTATTCATTCTGTCTCTCTACTTTCCCTCCCACTTTGCTTTGATTTTTGTTAAAGTGGTCCTGCAATGCCCTCTGGGTGGTCTAAGGGGAGGCGTGGGGTGGAGGACAACAAGGAGGATCTGTGCTTATGCATCCTTGTCCTCTTTACCAGCAGAAGTCAGCATGCAGCTCTGTGGGTGAGCACACCTGCATACAGAGAGGAGAAAGAAAGGAGCAGTGAGAGGAACAGTGACAGGAGGCGGGGAGGGAGAAAAGACAGGACTGTCTGCCAACTGTTCCTACTGAGGAAGGTTTTGGTGGTGAGGCCAAAGGGATTGCTTTGTTCTTAAAGCCTCCTCATCAGTTTGTGTTCATATGTACCACAGTATTTGCGCCTTACTGTTGATGTGGAAAGAGGACCGGGGCTTTGTCACTTTCTGCCTCAGGTTATTCTGAATGTGTTCTGTAGCTGATAGGTTGCTTACTGCAGAGCCTGTTTAATAAGATCAGCCGCTTAAAGCATCTCTGAAGACTTACTGAATAGTTGAAACGGCTTTGCTCAGCTTATTCTTAAGTAATTTTCCTCCTTTCAGTCTAATCCCTCTAACATTTTGCAGAAACTTGGTTGAAACTGGCAGAGGAACTAGGTAGGAGGCTGTGTGCCGACTCAGCCAGATTTATATCAAGGATGGGACTGTTTTGGTTTTTTTAAGGAGTTATGGGAACATCCTGGATACTGGAGAATGGAACCCTCAAAGTTTTCACAACCCCTGTTTTTTTGGTGTAAAAGAAAAAATATGTTTAATTTTCTATCCAATTCTGAATGTAAACCCCAACGTTGTGGTGATCTTTTGTTTTTATTGAGGCGGTACTTTGTAAAACCCAATTTGTAAAACCACAGCTTGTAACTATTTTGCAGATCTGACGGGCAGATTTATGCTCTTTCTTTGCAAAATAGTTCAAGCTCAGTCAGATTAGCTTAGCACCTTTAAAGATAGATTTTCCTGTCTCCCCGCAGATTTCCAATTGGATTTAGGCTGTAGGCTGAGGTCATTGCTCAGATAGGTGAAATAACGATGCTCCAGTCTCAAGTCTTTTGCTCCATCCTTCCCAGCTGCATCTCTGGATCACCATAGACTTCCTGTCCAAATATATTATTGGTATACAGAGTTTTGATATATTGCACTGGGAATGTAGTGGTCTGCTTTATATTGGATGTGATGAAATTTAGATTTTGTCACATTATGCGGCGCTGCTCTGCAGTTGAGATCTTCCTCGGTAGGTCATCTTTATGCTTTCTGATCACTAATGTGCTTTAAAAAATTCTGGGTCCTTCACAGAACTATAACAAAAATGAAGTTATGGATCAGGTAACTGATTTTCTATACTTGCCACTGCATATCTAGCATGAATATTTGATCATTCCAGTCTTTGTGTATTGAGTTCCCAGCTACCTGGTTAGCTGATTGGCGTGCGCTCATTTGGCACAGCTAGCATGCCCTGTGGTTGGAATATTTCAGTTCTCTTTTTATTGGAAGCTTCTCATTGCTTTCCATCACTTTTTATTCCTTTTCTGAGATTCATTTCCCTTCTTTCTTGGATAAATTTCTGATGGCATTGTGCATATATTATTTTTGGCACTCGTGTTCATGCTGCACTTTGCCTCCATGCCAGCTTCATCCTGCAGAGGTTCTGCTCACCCCTGAGTTAAGAGGTATAATGCTTCGGTAGCAGGTTGCCAGGTGTTCAAATTGCCAAATGGGGGAAAAAAAGGACTGGCAAGAAATAACAACCATGTAGCCCTCAAGTGACTCGGGAATCTCCATTAGATATAAATGTTTGTGGTTGTGGTCTGAAGGTGAAGAACATGGACAAAATCTACACAGGGACAAGAAGATGATGTAAACGCCACCAGCATTTAAACCAGAAGTTCCCAGTTATGCACACCAACCTGTAAAATATAGATAATTTGATTGTAAGAGTTTTAACACAATTGGAGCCTTTAATCACAATGCAAAAACATAGAAACAAACTGATCAAAGGTGGTTGCATCTTTTGTCTTTACATTCAGTAAGGGCATGAAAAAAACAACATTTTTTTTTGTTAAAACAAAATACAAAAGTCAATAGAATTGGAAGTCTAATAAACCAAATAAAGGAGGTACATCTTCTTCTTGATTGATCAAACAGGAAGTGCCTTTTCAGTACAAAAGCATTTTTATTGCCAGAGTAGATGTAAACAGTTTCTCCTGCATCTGAAAGTGTAAAAGCAGATCAGCAGGATGTAAACCTTTGGGAAGGCTGTAGTAGGGAAGTAGTACTTTTGAAATTACATCTGTGAAGGTGGAGTCTTGTTTTTGTCTTCCATTTAAATCTTGGGATTAGATTAGATGAGTTTTATTGATCTCACAGCGGAGAAATTCACACGTCACATACTGGCAAAGTAGATAAGGTGCAAACAAGGAGGAAAAGGTGCATTAAGAATAGACAAGAAAAAAATAACACAAAATTAAAGATAATAAATAAGGGATAAAAAATACAAGGGAGTTAGCACAGTAATACAAGGGAGTTAGCACAGTATTGTTGTATTGTATAGTTTGTGGTATTTTATATATTTTTTTTTTTTTAAGATAAAACATATTGAACTATGAAAATAATTGTTCTAAAGCAAATGTTAACTTAAAAAAAAATCTGTTTAGCAGCTGTCTTTTATGATTCAGGAGAAAAAATATTAATTGTGGCGCTGAATGTTGTTTTTAGCGTAATACACATAATTATGCTTCCCTATTATTGGCTCATCAACTGGCATCTTTCCATTTTGGCTGGATCCTATTTATTTCTTTTCCCTCTGCTGCAGATGTGTCTATTGTTGGGCTGTTTTGCTGCTGGTTTTCACTCAGCCATACTTGGAGGATGACTTTATTATCCCAACCTCGCCACTGGCATGCTCACCTGGCGTGACATTACAGATCATCACTATCTGGGGCCGTGGCTTTGTTTCAGGTCGCGACAGCAGCTGACAGCGAGGCAAGGACAAAAACAGCCCAGGGTCCCTTCCTGTTGGTGCAGAGCACAGGCTGAACGGAGGAGCAGTCGAAGGGATGTGAGGGTGAACGAGGGCTCAGGGCAGAGGATGAGAAACGGCAGATGGACGAAAGGAGGGCAGATAGGACACGGCGACAGCTGGAATAGGTTGTCAAATCTGTGAGTGGTTTCTGAAAACGAGCCAGTCAGGAGGTTTTTATATCAGAGGGGTTATCAAGTTGACCAGCTGGCAGGTAGCCTGGCAATAAAACGAGATGGGAGGGCTGGATCTGGAAAAAAGTAGAAATTCACTGATGTTGAGGCCACACTGGAGAGTCGTAGATTATATTTCTACATGCTTGGCTTGCAGTTGAATTCAGATCTGTCGAACGGAAAACGCATAGGTCAGCCTCGTGTCATTTTTCCTTTAAAACCGCATTTATTTAACTACAGCATTCAGTTTTAAAGCGTATAATGTCCCAGAAGACTTAACCAGTAAAAGCTTTTTTTCCAGAATAGGATTAGTAAAATATGTTCAAAGCAGTTTTATTCAATTAGATCCAATATACCTGCTGCTGCTCCTAATCCTGTCTTTCCTGTATGTAAGAAATGGCACAAATACTGAGAAACATTTTCTGACTTATGTCTCCAAGAGATTACATTCTTGGAAGTTCTGCAGGACGGATGGGAATGTCTTAATGGACATTGGAGGAAAATAATCACCTGTAACAATTATTAAAGACAAGGATGATAATCTTAATTTCTCCTTGATTAGAGATGATTGACTTTAGCTCCTGAAAGGATAGACCTGCAGAATCTGTTTGTGGATTAAGAGACTCATTAGGAATCTTTAAGCAGGTTTAGCGATAGATTTACATATTTATAAAAGATGGACCATACAGCCATGGAGAAAAGAAGCTGTTATAAAGCCTCTCTGAAAACATGACCAGATGAAGCAGATTCCTGGAAGAATCAGTAGAACATCAGGAATTTTCCTCTGCAGCAGCCGTATCTGCCTGCTTTGTTGAGCCACTCTCTGTCCTTCAGCTCCACATGCAAACTGACTTTCTTAGCTGGAATTTCAAATGCAAATCAGGTGGAAACAGTGGACACGCGCTCATAATGGCAGCATTTTAGACTCCATTTCACACAGTCTGTTCTCTGACTCATCACAAAGGTCCTGCTATTACTACCATAATGGAAATGAAAGTCAGTCCAACAGGGCAGAGGAACATAAACAGATATCAGAGGTCAATCTTGAACCAATGATGCTTCATCAGTGTTGGAAGATCTTAGTTATGGTCGTATTAATCCTGTTATTAGAGGATGCTGGGATATGATGGGCTGCTGTGGTTGGTCGTCATCATGGCTAACTATATTCTCTTCTTATCAGTATTGTTTGGTAATATTGGTTCTAAGCTGTCACCGTTCTGTGTTTTTGTTAGCATATTTAATGCATTGTCAAAAAAATCAAATAATTGAATTTTCTTTTTTCTTTTAAAGAGCCAAAAAGCCCCCCCGGTCCAAGTAGCCATTCTAAAAGTTTTTCTAAATCTCAGGATCTGGTTCATTGCCTCAAGCAGATAAACTCTAACCCATTTCAGTCCGAGCCAGAGAGAAGATGGAGGGCTCAGTGTTCTGTAATACAATTGCATGCTGGGGGAAGGGTTTGCTAATGGAAACCGTGGGCATTGTTGGCATTAGGAAAACCTCCAGCTATAAAAAGTCTCCGAAGTGCTTTGAGGATTGCTAGACTTAATGTAGCCCCAGGCAGCAAGCTGCAGGCTAAGGTTTCCTCCTAGGCCATTAGATGGATAGTTTGTTTTGATTGCTGCTTCTAATGGCAG
The DNA here is from genome assembly GCA_034780135.1 of Jordanella pulchra. Classification (NCBI taxonomy): domain Eukaryota; kingdom Metazoa; phylum Chordata; class Actinopteri; order Cyprinodontiformes; family Cyprinodontidae; genus Jordanella; species Jordanella pulchra. Next base: position 24,585 of record JAUZNJ010048705.1, read on the forward strand.
ATAACTACAATAACAGCTCCTTTAACATATAGATGTAAAACTGATCCTGTGTGATTACAGGGGATGGATGGTTTGCTCGCTGTGTCTAAATCTACACACTGAAGATTGAAATCTGCCTTGCACACCTGTCCAGTTCCTTAAAGGCCACTGCTTCCAGAATATTATGAACCTTGGGCTTTTATTGATTTTTAGCTCGACTTACACAGGGCTAATGGTGAAGTTAGCATTGTTGCTCGACATTCACTGTATTCTCCTGTGTGCTGTGAGGGGATCACAGTATCCCAACACCAGAATCGGACACATTATTTCTCTTTACAATAGCTGAATTTCACACATATTCAACAAGATGTCAGTTTAAGATTTATTTATTTTTTTCTCTCCACTTACTGTCGCATCTTGCAGCTTTTCAGTCTGCAGAGACACATCTCTGCCTACTCATTTTGCCTCTTTATGAAGCCTCCTCCTGATGCAGCCAAGTCACTTTTTTTTATTTTTTCAAGTTTAATGAATAAAATGATTTTTTTTTTCCTTCTTCTGAGCCTGCCGCTGCAACTTAATGTGTCCCTGGGACTTGTGGCACACCAGGAAAGTTGGAGCTTTTCCTTCCAAATTCTAATGATTGTCCCCACAGGCGTACTTCACATCAGCTGGAGTCCTTCTCTGTTTTCCTATCCAGAGTGGATTGACCCACTTGAGTTGGAGATTATGCAGGTTTTTTTTTATCTACTCTCTTTGCTTTGTTAATGGTTATCAACTCATGAAACTATGATTAATGCACACATAATGTCTGGGAAAGTATGGAGTTTGGCATCATTATTTTCAGGAAAGTTTGGCTGGTCGTTCTCCGTTCTGCAGGTAAGAGAAGACTGTGAAAGAGCGGACAGAGAAACACTTTCATTTTAAAATAAAGTTTAGTCTCTATGGTGCTCATTAACCGTGCATCACAGCCACATCCACTCTCTAGTTTTAATTACAGAAAAGTCCAGCAAAATTTGCAACGCATGTGTTGCTATGGTCGCTTCGCCCTAGCTGGCTTTAGTCGCTCTAATCATACCACACAGTTGTTGGAAGCGCAATCTTTGCATTCCTGCTGTCCTCAACACTCCTTGACAAAGGCATAAGGTGTGAATGGCAACCAGGTCCAAGTAATCGCATTCAGTTTGAACTGCTGCGCCTCCCTAAGTTTTAAAGAAAAAAAAATAAAAAGCCCAAACTTGAAACTTTTTTGTTTACAAATGTTAAAAACAATTTAAGTGCAAAATTACAAAGTAAAAGTGAGTAGAAGTTTTGCAGAAGTCTGAAATGTATTGCATGGAAAGGGTTTGATTTTCTGAGTGAACGTTACCCTTTCTACCTCTTTATATTAAGAATATATAGCCCTGAAGCTCCAACTTGATTATCTTCCATAGTAACCAGCTTTCTTTACCTCCATAATCTGTCTTGGGGTGAACTAAATTTCATGCTGTTAATATTTCAAGAATATCTCTTCAAACAGCCGGTTTAGTTCTTTTTGTGGAACGCTCTGCCTTCCTTGCTTTCCCTTCCTCAATTTTTTTTACATTAAGCTCTACAGGCAAACACTGTGCGGTTAATGTAGGCCTTTGATGGTGTCATCTTCACCTCCCATTTTTTTCTCTCAACCTGCGAGTTTCAACTATTTTTTTTATTTTTTTTCCCCTAGATGTGCTCCAGTTAGTGAGATCAAGGGGTATATTTCTGACATTCAATAATTCAAGCTCTGAGGATGGCACCTCTCTTTTAAAATCCTCCCAATGCATTATTGGAAGCCAGAATGGGAATTTTATTTTTCTATTTTACCTGTGGAGATATAAGTGACCCCAAACCTTCACATTTCCATATGAGTATAGTTTCAGTGATTCAGCAATTGCCACAGTCATTATAATTTCATTTACTGTGACTGCTTATCTTGACCTTGAAAGGGTTTCTTTAAGTCCATGTGCCAAACTGATTTAGCAACTTTTTCTAATGGGAGTCTCTGGTTTTATATTAGCCAGATCTTTTAGGCTACATTGACTCTTCTTTCCTTTTTCCTGTATTTGCAGTTTGCTAATGGAAAACTGAACTCATGTGTGACCCAAGTTATTCACAGCTCCATTTTAAAGTGATACCAACCTGTCATAGAATCAGTAAAACACTTTTTAAGTCAGTGCTGCACAAAAGGCGCCTTGCACTGTCTTTATTTTCCAAATTTAAGGCGTTTAAGGCTATTTCACTGGGAAAATATACTACAGTGTTGAACAATATTGGAAAAAACATTTGAGAGTCAATCAATCCTTCTAAAATTGTCATGTTAAAACATTTTTAGGAGAAAAGGGGAAATTAAAACCCATATAATTCATCAGACTCCTGTTCATATCAGCTTTTTTTTTTTCCGTTCATGCGGCTATAGCAGTAGCAACATTAGCAGTTTGCCATTCAGATTCCCAGTCTCCTACACAGTAAGTATATAGAAAAGAAGCACAACTTATAGCAGGTTGCTCCCGGATTGTTTGAATCTCCCCTATTGATGAGTTGCAGAGGGGCGTGATGAAAGCACGACGGGCTAATGTTAGCACACCCCTTCATGAATGACATAAATCAAAGAAGAGCCTCTTGTGAGCTTCTTTTGATTGGAAAAATAGCCCCACGAGAAAAAACCCTAAACTATTCTGACAAATCGGATTTTCTGGCAGGTTTAATCAAAGCCCAACAGCAACACAGACGTTTTAACAAGTCAAATTTCTGGGTGATGACTCCTTTTAATCGTGACGCTGTTGCTGATTGTTTTGACAATAAGGATTATGACAAATGTGTCTTCTGATCTTTAACTATTGCATAATGTTTCCTCAATGAATCTTGGCATTAAGGTCATTCAAATATGGATCCGGTGTGGGCGGTAAAAGAGCAGTTAGTCATTTAGTTTGTCAAATATATAACAGATATGTTTAGAGTTAATGCTTAATATAAAAAAATTGCAGCCAACCAAATATTGGGATTTCATATCGGATATTTTTAGTAGTTATTGAAATTCAATATATATATTTTTTGGCTTATTCATGGCATTTTAGATATCTCTGCGTATCAGTATTTAAGCATGTGAACATACTGATGTCACACCCACTACTTTCAATTGCAGTCAGACATGATTGACCAGATCAACCACTTTCTCAAATATTTCCACGTCGGATCCTTTATTACTAGGCGGTTAAATAAAAATGGTTGAGTAAACTTTGAAAAACAAAGAAAAGCAGCATTTACAAAAAATATTTGGGCTGGTTAAAATGGTTTCCGTTGCCAAAATAGAAGTAAAACAGGTTAAGGACGCCATACTAGAAGTACAAGAATCGATGGAAGGTGGAAAGAAAACTTTAAGTCCCTGGAAAGGCATCGTAGGGTTATTAACTTAAATAATCTGAAAAGCTTTAAAATAGAAAGCAAGAGCAGAAAAATGCAGGGGAAAGCTGAAAATAAGGCAAAATGACCGACCCAGGTGATCAGAGGATCTACATTTACTTGTTAGGCATAAGGCGTCTATTCAAAGCAAAGCTGAGAGGTTAAAAAAGGGCAGTTCTATTGTTGGACAAACCAGGCATGAAGAGGATACTGTACTCCAAACATCACAATGAACAACCTAAAGAAAGTCACGCAGAATCACAGCGAGTCATGTGCACTCACACGACTGAACACATGCAGTTCATGCAGTCCAACCTGCATCAAGTCGACCGATCTACTGGTCAGTTTCTATTTCATCCCATAAAATGCAACTATGTTCCGGCATTGGTGCCCTTCTGGGTGCTGGTGGGTTGGTGGCCATTTATATCTCCTCTAAACATGCAACATTTTAGATTCATCCAGCCTGACGCAATCACATTTGAAAATTCTGAACAGAAAGAAGGTTTTATGAGCAGAGATGCTGTTAGAAACGAAGCAAGAAAGTAGAGAAAGTGATTGCAGGCGAAGGTCAACATTAGACCCAGCAGCATGACCACAGCAGGTTAGCATCATAACACTGTCTACATCATCCCACCTCACTCTTGGCTTACAGTGAGTTTGCATATTGGATGAGTTCAGGGCGAACTGAACATGAAAGGCAACTGATTTTACATCATTTGTGTATAAATAATAAATCTGCTGTATCAATTAATATTCTTGTTAATCCATATTTGCTGACCTTTAAAGACACATTTCTGTATTGCATAAGAACACATTTTAGGAGAGAATATCTGTTCAAATTTAAAAAAGATATTTGAATAAATATACAATTAATCTGTTTAGCAGTTTAAAAAAAATGCCAATAAGTTTAGTAGTTTTTCAGGATTTTGTTTTTATTTTTAAAACGTGGCCGCCATCGTTCCAGTCTTCAACCGTACTGTTTAACACCTGGTTCAGCGGTTTAGTTGGCATTAACAAACTTACCTGTCCGGTGCGAGAGGTGCAACCCTTCATGGAGCCTCTGAGCTACTCTGCTTCCTTCAATTTGCACCAAAACTGAAAAGCTTCACTGATGTTGATCCTTGTTTTACTTCTTTTGTTGGTCTGCTACAGTCTGAGAAGTATAACGAAGAGAAGAAGCCATTCCTCAAGGGTTTCACAGAGCTAAAGCCCTTCAAAAAAAACTTTTTTTTTCTTTCTTGTTTTTGGATGTATTTTATACGGTATATACTGTACAAATGGAAACCTTCCTGTAGTGAATATTTCCTGTAAATTACAATTTTGGAGCTTGTATAACAAGATTACTCTGTTTGCATCAATTTTATTGATCCCTGATGCAGTATATCTGCCCCCTCTGTCCATCTGTCACTTATCTACCACTGCAAAAAAATGTTATAGTGAGTAATGCTGTGATCTCTTAAAGTCGTATTTTGCCCGTCTCTCCAGGTCTGTTGTTGGTGAACTGATTGTATCCTATTTATGTGATGTTTGTAACCTTTTGCATCAGCATCATGTTTGCAGGGACAAATGCGAGCAGCAATTTGCTCTTTTAGATCTTTGGGCTGCGGAGTCTCTTTCCTCCATCTTCTCCCATCTCACACACAAACGTCTACATAGCGTCCCAGTAAAGGTTTGGTCCTGTGTGATGGGGTCCAACAAACCAGCGCTGATTCTGGCTGTGAAATTCACTCTCATCTCTCGAGCTCATCATAACAGGGTGCTGGATCTGTTCCTGCCTCTGGCCAGGATTTGGAGATTTGCCTCCCAGACGACGGTTCACGGAACCCTTGCTCTCGTTCACCTCTCTTCCTCTGTCGGATATGGGGGGGTGCAGGCAGAGTTTTTATCCAGGATGAGCTCATTGTTGCCTTTTAAGCATTCTTTTTGCCCGCAGCCAAATTTTCTCCTAAGATGCTATCACTGTGCCTCTCTCACAGATGCTTTATCTGTGAGTGCTTGTATTGCTTGATTTTTATCTTGGCTGAAGTTTGAAAGTCAGGTTAGGACAACCGTCTCTTCAGTCTGGAATTAATAATAAGGCTTCATCTCCCTTTAAAGGTCCAATGCCTCGCGAGAGATGTCGTACTCCTTGAACTTCAAGTTGCCTCCAACCAGTTTTCCCTCCAGGGGTTGCCCTGTATTCAGCTGAGGAAAAGCCTCGCCACAGCATCTTGGTGCCACCACTGTTGGTTCACATTTGGCTTTTTCTTTTCTCCAAAGTTTGGTTTTGAGACTTGGTGTTTCAGACTTTTCCTTCTACCTACTCTTCAATTCGGCCAGATTTTTGAGGAGCAGGGCATCATAAGATTCTCCCAGCTACTCTTTTTCCCTTACTGCAACTTCACGTCAAGTTTTTGTACTCCGGATTAAACTGTGCGCCCTAAATCTACTCTACTCGCTAATTAGGGGGATTTCAAGGATGAATTTGTTGCAGGGAACCTTCAGAGTAACAAGGACTGAATACAAATTCAGGCCACATTCTTTGAAATCAATTTATGTTTTAGGATGCAGGTTTTGTTTCCGTTTCACAATGTTTTATTTTTTCCTATCAAATAATGTTCATTATCAAAGTTTGTCATCTTAAGATGACAAATAGTGACAACTTCCAGGTGTTTATGAAAGTTTTGCATTGTAATTTACATGCATGTCCTAGGGGGAGCCTGCCTCCCATTGGTGCACGGCGGCTCTCCTAATTAGTGTCATCTTTTATAGCCAATGTCATATGCTTCATTAATTGAGCGTCAGGATAATCGGAGACAGTAGATCGGCCACTGCAGCTTGGAAGAGGAATGATGGCCTGCAGTGAAGCGCTGATCGGGGGCGGGCCTGAGAAATGAACACGTACCTATGTGGGTAAAAGGTTTGCTTTGTAATTGATGAGGCCCTGTAGCTGTTCCCTCAGTCTCTCAGCTCTTCTAATGCCATGAGACCAATATATGTGTTTTTGGGGGGACCACCTGTCGAGAGGTATGTAAAGCTGTTATCTGAGACTGCAGCGAGCCTGTAGATGTGTTGGGGAAGTCTCTCTGCATGGCCTCGCTGGCTGAGCAAACTCATCCCTCTGCAGCCATCTGTTGGGAGTTTTTGACCTGAATTATAATTGAAACTGCACATAGCTGCAGTGTTTTCTTTATAGCCACGAGCAGTCCCTCATTTTTGTCACATAAGCCCCTAAGTGCCGAAGCCTCCATGCGTCTTGGGTGACATTTAATCAGAGCAATAAGGCTCATCGTCTTCCCTTTATTGGATATTATTACAGCAATTTCACCACCACCACCCAGTACTGTGTTCTCTTCAGCTTGTACAATTAGGCATTCAGAATCACAGTTACGAGGAAGCTGCCTTTTTTGTGTTTTACAAAGTCTGAAAGCCCCCGGAGTGATAACCGTAATCGGCACTGTAGCTCATTACGTGGCCCGGATCATTAAAGGCGGCGACATCAAACAAAAACGCTCGCCTTTGCATGCACTTGTCTTATTTTTGGTGTGTTGTCGACATTCAGCTGCAGCTTTAACGAGGAAGATCTGAATGACGGGTTGATTTTCAAACCGGTCCTAGTTTTAGAAACGTTGAATAAACCGTTGGATAATATTGTAGGTTCCAGCTGTGATGTGAATTGGGTTTAATGGCTGAAAGTTATCAAAGGAACGAAATGGTCAGAAAACTCATTGGAATCTGGTGTCACTTATTAAGCATCTATAAAAACGTACAGTCTTTGGGAAACTAAATGCACCATTGCTGCTTCTGTTGACTTTAAAAAAATGAGGTAGTGTTCAGTAGTAAATTTATAAAAACCTAATTAAATGTAATACATTTTCTGATTGACTGTTTATTTTTTATGCTTTGTGTTTGTGCTTTATTGCGAGTTTTTAAGCTTTATAGCCAGTTTAATCTGAGGTGATGTAAAAAGTTTGTGTACCCAGGAGTTTAATGTGTAGATTTAATCATGGGCATAAAAAACTTAACTTGTTGATTTATTGTTGCAGCAGCTCTAGAGTCTCGTCTCAGAGGCCTGACGTCTTTTCACTATTTAAAATATATATTTTTTTCTTTTTATTAAAATATAGCATTGATCTATCGGTTTGCTTCCTGCTCTTCAATTTATGACAAAAAAAACCCTCACTTGCTCTGTTTGAAGTCCCTAGCATAGGTTGTGCTGAATTTATAAGAGTTAACTTTAAAACGGTTGTACGATTCGGGAATTTAACCTTCCCAGAGTCCCCCCTGTGGATAAGTGAAACATTGCTCTGTCACTACGACTGCAAGAGGAGAACAGAGGGAAGGAAGAAAGGAGCACACTCCTCTGTTCTTTCCCATTACCTCATAGTCATAGAATATGAAACGGCAGATGCAGCCATGTGCTGGGAAATAATGATGAGGAGGCCTCGGTGGTACAAGGGACGGCATATAATTACTCAGCCCTTGCAGCAAATTTTGACCCCAGAGGATTTTGGAAACACACTGGCATGCAGACGCAGTAGCTCTGGGGCACCAATAACTTGTAATATGATGTAGGCACACTGTCTTAATGATTGTGGAGTTTGCAGTGCTGTGGTGGAAAGTGCCTCATCTCTTCTGGACGGTAACATAGAGCACCTTAAGCTGATATTTAAGCCAATGAGGCATAAATGTCTTCCTGGTGTCCTACAGATCTAGGTGGGACGATTATGACCAGAGAGGGAGCAATAACCATACTTTATCCGTTTATTAAACTGCAGGTGTGTATTTCTGCTTTATGCTTATTTGTTTTAATAGAGAATTTGTGACCAATAACTCTATAAAGCTCAGACCTTAGTTCCCTTTACAAACATGCATAACAAATTAACTTACTAATAAAACGTTACCAATACAGTAAGAAATATTTCCTAAAAAAATAAAGCTGTTTTGATGATTTGAAAATCAGTTAATACAGTAAAATTATCCAAGTTATTTAACTAAATGGGGGGGAAAAAAGACAGGAAATACTCCTTAAAAGATTATAGGACCAAAACTTATCTTTTTACTTTTTATGTATTCCTCAAAATGTAGAACATCTCTAAATCAGATGTTTTTTTTCTATTAGAATATTTCAAAACAAGTAGCTACAACATACATAAAGCTTCATATTTGAGAAATAAAATGTCCTGCTTGCTATGTGTGGTTATATCATTGTTGTCGCCACCAAAGACCTTTGAGCAGCATCTCTGCCATTATTAATATTGGGACCAAAGGTGCGGACACCCTGTGTGGGGGGCCAGAGGAAGTTCCAGAGCTTTGTAGCTTTTTACTGAGTGTTACCACTTTAACTTTACAAGTTTACATTATTGATTAAATGTGGTTTATATATAACCATATACCCTTAAAACTTGGTTTCCATCATCAATGCTGGATAGAATCGGACTCTGGGGAAAAAACGGGAGCGGCGTTTTGTAGAACCTCCGCTTCCTATTATCTACCGTCGCCTCACCTGCTGAAGTTAAACGTCCTCCTGAATGAACGGTCGATTGCTTCTGTGGGAAAATCCCGATTGAACAACTCACTAAAATAAGGCAGAATAAACTTTTCACTTTTTCACAACTTCTACTGTGAAGTGTGGTGTGTTCATGATTGGATAAAACGTGGGATTTTTTCAGCGGTCTGCCACTGATAAAGGCTTGTGAATTGTCTGATTGGATTATCAGCTGTTCTCTCAAAGGATCCTGGTGCTTCTCTCTGCCATGGACTCCTGCGTTCAGCTTTGCTACGTTTTCTCTTATCTGGAGCTCGAGGAAAAAGTTCAATATTTTTTTTTTTTTTTCCTTTTTAAAATGTCAACTATCACTGAGCAGCTCTACTTTAAATGAATGAACGCAATGTGTTGACCTCGCATTAACCTGAGGGTAAACCTGCCAGCAGGAAATCATCAAAAATAAGTTATTTTGGAAAAGTTTTCAGTCCAGATATTAGCCTTTGATAATTAGATCAGAAATATCGGTGCCATTTCAAAGGTTTGCGTTACAGATTTCCCATTGATTACCCCCCCTGTTATTACTGCAGCCTCCGTCTGTGCCAGTAATTACTGCCGTTCTCTGGAATACACCACTTCCTGCTGTTCCTGCTTGGCTCTTTCCCAGTGCTTTCCCTTTTTTTGCTCAGTGGTAACAGTAGGTTTTGATAAAAGAGAAGCTCCCTTCCCAGTGGACGTCTTTTCTAAATGTGGAATTGGCGTTCCTTTCATCCATTCTCTTTGATTCAGATCCTGCTGTTGGAAATTCAGTGACTTTGTGCTTTCGGGAGCATCTCATTTCTCATCTCCCTCCTTACCTATTAAACAGACGGGCAGTACAAATCTTTCCTTGCCTCTGAATCCATCTTTTTATAGACAATCTGGCATTTTGTAAAGTGGGCTGTGCAGCGTTTTGGCAAGAAAGGGGGGAAAATGTTTGACCTGCAGAGGTGGCATGGGAAATATATGCCACATTCCACACATGTCCAGATGTGTGTGTGTGTCCTGTCTCTCTCTATCCCACTCCCCCTGGCACCTTTTTTATAATTCTTTTTTATTTTCTTGTTTAAATTTGCAGTCAGTGAGAGAATGAACTAAAATTCATTTGGCTTATATTTTGGGAGCTGCAGGTCCTTAATCTTACTATTTGACACCTTTTTCATAGCGAGCATTCTGTGGACAGTTTTCATTTTGTATTTTTATGCAATGATATAAATTGCTATTAAAAAGTATTTATTTGCAATTTTGCTATTGTTGTATATATTTTTCTTTTTGTTGATTAAAAGATAAAAAGTTTCAGGTAGACATACAAAGAATTTAATTAAACACAAAGTGGTTTTAAATGAGTTTCATTTTGAGGGATTTAGCATCTTATTAGCTGTAATTTTTAAAATGCATTTGATTGTTCCTACTTGCACAAAGGCCTAATTATTACTAAAGCTGGGGAATCAAGACATAACGATCCAGTAATTTTTTCCCTATTTTTAATAAATAAGTCACTTTCATGTTTACTAAGTTCTTTTTTTTTTTTAACCTTTCTGATCCAGTATGATTAGAAATGTGAAAGATAAAACTGCTGTAAATACTGTTCCATGAGACTCGGTACTTTTTCAAAACAGCAGATAGTTTGCTTGGAAAGAACAAATCCTTTTACTGTAAATGGGAGCTGAGCTTTCTTCTAAATAACAGTTTGGGGAAAAGCTTGGAGCCAAAAGCCTTTTAAAGGTGGAGGTTCACAGCATGAAGCCGTTTCTAAAGCTGCCGCCAAGCTTCAACTCTAGGTGGCAATTTCTGTAGCACTGCGAAGTAAGCCTAGAATCCAGAGGGAGAGATTGACCCGACTGGTCCTGGGTCTCCTCAGATGACCAGGAGGTAAAACTCTCTCCTTTAGGAGCTTCTTGTTAAGTCCATAGCATAAAGCCTTGTCTGTTGTATTTCCATTATTAGGAGGATAATTATACACATCTAAAGATTTGCTTGGAGACATTTCTTGGCTGTAAGCTGCTCGCTGACATTTAAATATCAGCCGTTGATATTACTCTGTGTGTCACGATCCTTCTTCAGATTTTCTAATTAATGTATTGGTAAAATATGAGTTGTCTTTGTAATTGTTCCCACAAGCGTCTGAGATAAAGCTGTTTCCTCTTATGCTTAAAATTAGGTTACATTTCACATATTTGCTTTTATTATTAAGCTGTATCTCGTTGCTTCTTAACAATGATTAAGCTATAGTATATGCATGGCACTTGTTGTTAAAATGATTCATTGAGTCCAATGAAAACTGCAAAATTATTTAAATTATTGTTGTTTTTTTTCCTTTTAAACCACCAGATCTATGCAGATCAGAACATGGGGTCATGGTGGCCATTATCTGTGCCGTTTATCAAGGTTTATAGTTTTCGTGTCTTTATGAAAAGCCTAAATATGTCAAGTTTAGTGTTTTCAAAGAAACATTTTGTAAATTTTAGCCAAACAATATCTTTAAAATAGCTATTTTATTTGACCCTTTATGAGTAAAACATTGTTTAATGGGCAGGCTGACGAATATCGAATATCAAATTAAAGCAAATAATTCAAGACAAATGCATAAGATCACATCCAGTTAATGCTAGTGTTTGTAAAGAGTGTTGGTATAATGACATTTAAATTTAAAATTACAATTAAAAAAGAAATCTTAACTGTGTCGCTCTCTGATTAAACTGAGACTTTTTTTATGTTCATTCTTATATTTAAAAAATATAAAATATATATTTTGTTTTTTGTTTTTTTCTATCTCTGAATGCATAAATAATACAAACTTTTTTTATTATTATTATTTTTGTTATAACAGTGATGGTTATTAAAACTTTTTAGGAGATAAAACAGTTCAATAGAAATCAAGTGGCCATTATTTGATTCAGACATCCTGGCTAAAAGCTCGTTTATGTTGAAATATCTATTTGATGCTTTTTTCTTTCTTTTAAAACTTTTAAGATAATTTTTAGGCTCTAGTGGCTTTTTTTATTTTATTTTGACAGTATGCAGAGAGGAAAGTACAAACTACAGGGAAATCACAGCGATGCAGCCATATGACAGATTAAGCTTTACGTTTTCAGGCAGTGAGAATATTAATGATGGTAGGAAGATGTATTTTGTTACAATCAGTTTTAGTTAAAGCGTCACTCCTCCATTCTTCCTCTACAATAATTACTGCTAAAGTTCAGATTTCCCACGTTTCAATTAAGATCGGATGGATTCTCTCCCGTCGGTTTATTGTATGCCTCACCTCTGAATGGCGTTTTTGAACAATAAAGCTGCTTCTGTCTCTGATGAATCCCTCACACGTCAGCCACACTTTTCTAAGGGCAGATCATGTCGACAGAACGTACCGGGAATGAACCGCAGTCAGTGTTCTCTTGTCGCAGGCTATTTCAAGGTGCGTTTATTGTAAAGCTTTTGCACACACCATGTGCCCAGAAATTACTCTTACCATCCTGCCCTTCACACTGAATAGCCAGAAAATAGCACATTCTGTACGTTGAATAAAACACCTTTTTATTAGACTGATCTATTTTATGACACCTTTTTTTTTTTTTTTTTTTTTCTTGTGGTGGGGGGGTTATATATTTCAGGCAGTCATCTGTGATTATGATCCATTATATTTTACCCAACTAATTTACATAAGTGATGGACTAAAAAAGAGTGAACATAAAAGCTTTATATGTCTGTCTGCTGAAGATTTAATGTCAGTGTAACAATGAGATGTTAAAATTTAACACCCCATAAATAAAAACTGCTTCAAGGCACCGACTGCACCAGAAGACTCACAATCTTCAGCCTACTTTAACCCTTTTACTTTTAACTAATGTTTTTTTTTTTTTTTCTTCAAAATGTTTAAATCACACTTGAGCTGGTGGAAATTGGACGCCTTGAGCAAGATTTCTCTCAAAGCTGTACAACGGGGTTACGTCTTATTTAGTTTTTCTTTTTTTTCCCCCTCGCAATAAATGTATAGCAAGGTCTGAGTCGCTTTAGTTGGACTCGGTTGACCCGACTGCTTCTTCTTGATTCCAACCACACAGCAGAGGGCCAATTGGCCCAAGATGTTAATTTATTAAAAACCTGAATGCTTTTGTAGCTACTGAGATCAAAATGTAGGATGCAGTGAAGTGTGAAATAATTTGCTGTACCAAACCTACTTTTTGTCATTTCTAAAGATCTGTACAAAGCGCCCTGGACTGCTACAGGTACCAGGAAATTCAACCTATCTGTTCTTTTTTCCATGTGAAGTCGCCGTACACTTCTCAGCTTTTTAACAATTTCCATTGAAATTGTTTCTTGCTGAGATCTTTGAGATTCCGATTTTTTTTTTTTTTACTAGATCACCCGCCAACTTTATACTATGAGGGTTTTACGTTCAGACCACTAATTAATCAGGTTAATCAAAAATTCTCATACAAAATCAGGCTTTGTTTTCATTATGTTAATTGCTTTTGTATGAAAAGTCATTCATATATCTTTGGTTCAGATTTTTTTGCATGATAGTGAGACATTGGTGACTTATGGAGAAAACGGGTCAGCAATCGTGACTTAGAGATTATTTGTATTATTGGTTCTCATAATAACTTAAAAGAAGATCATTTTAACCTTTCCCTACTAAACAAATACTAGGACCTTAATGTTTGGTAAAAGTCGGTTTTATTTTTTCTTTTAACGAATGTTATTGGGTAATGGAGTCATGCACAGCTGAAACAAAACTAATAAGATCTGTGCTAAGCAGCAGAGTTTGCCTCATATTGTTACTTAAACCTACAGCTAAAAGTCGCACATGATCTGCATCATCATGATCGTCACGTTCCTTAACATGAGATGCACTTTTAGTAACAGCGTCATTCTTATTATTAGTTTATTGATAAGGAATGGCGTGTATCTGCAGCCTCTGGTGTTTGTTCTGCTCTCACATTCATTCACTTTGTGTTCTTGATGTCTAATGTGATCAGCAAGGGGTGGCTCACCTTTCATGTGTTCCTTAAAAAAATTCCTGCATCCAGATTATGATGTGGATCATCACCAAAGTTGTATAGATTATGCCCTGGACTGAGGGGCACCTTTTAGTAAAATTTCATTAATATCAGAATCATCCCACCCCAACAAACACGCCTCCTTGACGGAGCTAAACATTATAGATTAAATGCGTTTTTTTAAGTTGGGCAGTGATAAAGTGATTATTTTAGTGAAATAGTTTTTGAGGAAAACAAAGAGGCTTTTATTTTGTTGTGGCGGTGCATCACAATCAATTAGCTACATGTAGCAGAAAATACTTCTTTTTTTTTCTTTTTTTTTTTTTTCTTGCTTCATCTCTGTTCATTGCAACTCTTAACCAAAGGCACTTGTTACCATCCCAACCCCCCACAGAGTCCACTCAGAATTATCTGCTATACGCTGAGTTCACCCACAGTTATTCTACCCTAAAGGCCATTTGAAGCTAACGCTACATTTATGGTATATTGATAGGAAGTCAAGAACTTTTGTATTTAGAGAAAGGGATTATCCGGATCTGTGGATGTGAGCAGACATTTTCTATCTGACAGATGGAAAATAGGTTAAAATTAACGGATAAACGGTTTCGTATTTGATAAGAGTTTGACGTACAGAAAGCTGTGTTAACCTCAGTGGGTTGGTTGACTCTGCCCGAGTTATCCGTCTCTGCTGCAACATGAGACTTCCTTCATATTAGAGTCATCCCCTCCCCTGAAATCAAGATTTTAGTCGTTTCATTTCCATGTTTTCTCTTTTTTTTAAGCAACAAGTCTGTCCATATGAGGCCTTTCCTGTTTTTTGAAGGATGCAGTTCTAAAGTATTTTTTTGCTCTTAAGCGGTGCTTTTTGAAATTACTCATCCACTTAGAAAAATGGAAAGGTTGATTGTGATTCATGTTTGATTCTTTAGTTGGAGTTTCCCTGTGCTTATCATTAAGATTATACTTTTTTGTTCTCTTCCTTCTGGAGGAGGCCTTGGAGCATGATGAGGTGAAATTTATCTAGTTTAATTATCAGACTTTTAGCCGTCCAAATGTGTTTTAAATGGCCAATAAGAGTAAGGGAGTGTTGGACCTAACAATGCTGCTGTCAAAATTGGAAATGCATCAATCCTCAACAGAAATATTTTAACAAAAAGCCAGCTGAAAGGGCAGTGTGCAGCAACAGGTCTGCTAGGATCCCTGCAGAAAGTCCCAGTTGCTCTGATTAACCCCCCTCTGATATCAGGAACATCCTTGCATTACAGTAACAGTCTAACTTGTCTGTGTTACCTTTTAGTTTATTGGTAATAGATTAAGTTTACTCTAATAAGAACAAACATTCATGTGTCTAGAATGATTGTGTAGCTTATTATTTATTTTTTTATTTATTATTTAATTTAACTCTAGTCGTTGGGTCTGTCCTCTGCTTTTTCATGAGCTACCGTCTGCAAAAAGAATCCATCAAACGTCGCCTCATGACATGTGCTAATAAGCATGTGTGCGTCATCACCGTATCACTTCAAAGGCATTAAAAGTCAGCTCTGTTGTGACAGGTGCTGCCAAGCTGTTTGTGTATAGGTGTAAGCAAAAGCCTGCATGCATGGGAAAAATAATAATTAGGCCGTCAATAGTTTTTTGGGTTTTTTTTTTATTTTTACTGAAACTGATCCAATCTCAAACCAAAAGTGTCACACGTATCTGTCAGTAGAGTATAAATAGATAATAGGATGTCGCTGCATATAAAACCCACCACCTAGACTAAGAGAAATACTATAACATGGTCTATTTCTGAAGTGTATATTCCCCTTCCTGGCAGCCTTATTTTTCAACCACACCAAAGAGATTAATGTGAGAATCTATATCCTGGCAGTCAGAATACGGGGCTACTGTAGGATATAAACAATGCTCATATAGAAGTGTATTTTGTGCTTTTGGGGGGCTTTGAAAATAGAGTTCTAAGTTTGTCTGGATGCAGTTCTAAGTGTTTGGGACATCCTCATAATACGAAAAGGCTAAACCACTCAAAGGTTTTGCATTCAATTGTTTAAAATACTCTGAAAAACATTATTATTCATTTGCTTTAAAACCGTGTTTGTTTGCGTCATATCTGCATCTGGGTGACATTTAAAAGCAAGTTTGAACAAAGCTGAGTTTGATCAGGAATCCGTTGTCGAATGGCTGCAATAAAAGGCTGTTCTTTGCACCTTTTCACCTTAATGCTGATGTGTTTTCCTCGCCTTTCCAATAAAAAAAAAAAGATTAAATATTTGCAACATCGGTCTGTTTTGACCCACTGAAATGGAGTATTGATATTTTCTTTGGTTCCTTTTTTTGTGGTGTGTGTTTTTTTTTTTTTTTTTTTTTTTTTTTGGCCTGACTTGGCAGAACAACCCTTATTTGATGGTTACCTTTGGTTTGGTTTGCCGCTCTGATGTTGCCTTTGTGAATTTGGTAAATTCAGAAATGTTTGTTTGTTCTGTGGAATCCAATCAACCTACAAGGCTTCTGAACAAAGATCCATGAATGTTTTTGCCCCATTAAAAAAGATCATTCTTTTAATTCCCTGATATCTATAGATCCGATCCTTATCCCACCTTTAATGAAGACATTGGGTTAATGTGGATTTCAAGTATTACTTTAATGGCTGAAGACATTTACCAATGCTAATGATTAGGGCTGCAACTAACCATTATTTTACTAATCGATTCATCTGTTGGTTATTTTGTTCGATTAATAATCGGATGGTAAAAGTTTCCTGAAAGGTTTTTTACAGAATTAAACCAGGTGAAAGTAAAGCTTTCCCACCTGATGAGTTCTGGATAGAGCATATTGACGGACAAAAATGTTTTTAATATTAATGCCCCACCTCAGGAAACACTATGAAAACTTGTTGGATTAACAATTTTATATATCATCAATGTATTGATGTGTCAAAAACTGATTTGATCTAATTGAACTTTTTTGAATGCATTTCTCCCAGTGAGCGTCTTCTAACTCGTATCAAAGTGCTAAATTGGATCAGTTGAAGAAGTGTGTGGAGCAACTGCAGAGCATCAGATGAAACACAGGAAGTTTCATCTGTAGAAGCAATAACCTGTTTAGAGGATGATCAAAGCTAGCTGTATAAAACCCGGGGAAGCTGATCCTTTTACAGCTATCTGAAGCATTGGATGTTGTGGCTATTGGTGGAAAACATTGTCACTTCATGAAATTGTTGTCTCAATAAATGTGCCTTATCCTCTTGAGTCCTGATGAAACCTGCCTTGCACTGTAAAGCTGAGATTCTTGAAATATTGTAGGCTTTTTTTTTTTTTTTTTTTTTTTTACAGAAAAAAAAGGTCAAAGTAGAGATGAGATGAAATGTTGGATTAACTAGGTGGGATGTGTTTTACCCCTTCAGACAGCTCACTTAAGATTTTTTTCAAACTGACATTTCCTGAAGAAAAGAAGGGTTCCTTTTCCTGGAAAAACAACGGGGGGGAAAAAACCCAAAAACATAAGTTTGTCATCTTTGACTTCTCTCCTTGGTGATTTGCACGGCTAACTGAAATGAACGGCCTTGCTTTGACTTTAATTTGATTCTTAAAAAAAATACAGGCAACATTTTTTTAAATTTAGCATGTTTCATGACACCTGGAACAGGAAGCCCTATTCAGACCTGGTATCGCCTTGATTCCTGGCCAATCAAGATGTAAGCAGAGTGATTGATGCTAATAACCATGCAGTCTAGTCACAGACTAGCCTTTTTAGTGGGACAACAAACAGATCCACATGTCTGCTGGCGTTCCTTTAACTTCATATCATTTGAACCACATTAATATTCCTTCATTTCATTCCTGTGACTTGCGTTCATCAAATTCTCATTTTGTAGTTATTTTTGCTTACAAGCTCTTATTAAAAAGAAATGTCGGACTTTACATAACTCATCCACAGCCAGCAGGGACTATAACCTGTAAAAAATTATATAACATAAATCTGAACAAACACTAAGCTGTATAAGTAGTGACTGTTCATGTTCTCCTAGTTTCTGCACCCTTCATTCCATAACTGCTTATTCAAAATGCAGATTATTTATATAGCCTGTATTGACTCATAATGTGGTAATTGCATTGAGTTTACTTCTTTCTAAAGGAGATTAGAAATAAACTATACTTGTTCAGGGCATTCCAATAGTCTGAAGGATGTTTACACTCTGACTCTTCCAGTAACCTGTTGTGTCGCTTGTTATTAGCTGTATTCCAGGCCACGTCTGCAGGTAATCTGTAGGAAACTATTCCCAACCCGTCCTCTATGTGTTCACATGTATTTAGTGCTGTGAGAAAACAATTGGATTAGTCAGAGGGAATGTTGGCAGCAGCTTTTAATACGGTCTGAAGAAAACTGTCCTTAAAACATTTGGACAGGAGTCCCTCTAGGAATGGGATGTATGGATGCAGCGTTTCCTTAGAAATGCATTACAATCTTGCAACATGTTGTTAACCTGTGAGAGCGTGTAAATACAGTTAAAGCTCCACAGACATAATCTACTTACTTTATATTTGTTTTTCTTTACCATCCAGTCATCACACTGAATTGATCAAACTACTCTCCCATTTCTGGCCATAGATGGGTCAATCTCACTAGAAAAAAAATCATTGTATAGAAAATCAAACAAACTAAACGTTACCAGCAATGAACAATGAACTACTAAACATTACCTCCTTGTAGTCCTTTACGGCAGTGATATCAAACATGTCAGTATTGCGATTATTTTATGAAGTCTTTCATTAAATGCTTGGTTTCAGTTGGCTTCTCTTAGCTTGAACTGTGGCTTCCGTGTCTCTTATCTTTTAGGGCATCTGCAGATTATTCGCTTAAAGTTACACATGTAGCTAATTATAAAGGGGGCGGAGGACTATGATCCACTTGATTATTTGGCTGATACTAAATGAAGCACACTGTATAGCTTATAAACGGCGGTGAAGCTCACTTAGTTATGCTGATGATGACGGCCCGGTCCTAACAGGAAGCTGTTAATCAGTGAAACAGAGGAGGCAAAGCTAAGCCACTCCTGATTTCTGCTCTTTGCTATGATATAAGGAGTTCATATAGGCTTCATTTTTCTCATTTCTTCCCTTAAACCCTCCCAGGAGTGTGGCGTTGTAGTATTAGGGGTGTGAGTTGCTTATCTTCACTGGCACTAAGAGAGGCTGCTAGTAATCAAAGGCTTTGTGGTCTGAAACCACATAGGCAGCTATGCATTAAATTGCTAATGTGCCCGGCAGAGCTACGTTATCTGTCCCATCGACGTGACAAGGGCATGGATGAAACAATCTGTTCAGCTGTCCATGAGATCAATGGAAAATGGGTTTTGCGGATTTTGCCTGGCAGTGTGAGGCGTCGTTTCTTTAGAGACCTTTCTTTGAATTGGCTTTGTTTATGCTTCGCTGATTTGACAATTGCTGAACAACGGGACTGAAGTGCATGACCGGTTCCATCTACTTCCTGAGCATCTCTGTGGGGGAACTCACACCTGGCTGATTTGATTTTACCCTTTCTTACACTCTGGGCTTGTTTTTCCTTTTGGTCAGTATATCTAAGGAACAAGTCCCTCATGTGTTCACACTTACAAGTCTGAGCTATCATACGATCACCTGCATGGATTTGCTGCATGTTAATGAAAAAAGCTGAATTATTTTTCCCCAAACTCTGAAATAAAATATATTTTTCTTTTGCAAGTTGTGGTTCAGCTGAGGGGTTAATCTTGATGTCAGTACCTCAGAACCTGGGTTGTTGAGGACTTTGACTGTCAGGAAAAGCCCAAAAAAAGGACTCTTTGCAGATGTTCTAAATTTTAAGATGGTCTTCATTTTTTTTATACAAATGTTCAACTTGTACATGTTGATTGCTCTATAAAGTAAGAGAGGCTGTGTTGCATGTTCCCCCCTCTTTCTCAACTTAATTTCCTGTCAGCATATTGTCAAATAAAGGCCACTATTTGAAAGTACAAAAGGAAAAGAAAACATTAAAACCTGGTATTATAGCTAATAAGATGTGGGATTTATTTTCTTTAACTAAATGAATGGTTGCATTTTACTGTTATATTTTCTTGCAAAGTAAATTTGCAGCAGTTTTGTAACATAATCGGAGCAGCATAATGTTATTTACAGGAGATGGGAAAAGTTTTTAAGCAAATATAGGTTTAAACGATACATATTAAACTCCAAACCTCTCATGGAGAAGATTGTCACAGACTCGCAGTTCTGGTGCAGCAGAAGTCCTTGTACCTTATAGTGGGACACAGCCAATGCAAAGATGGTGTTTTGCTCAGAGGAGATAAAAATGAAAATCCATTTTGGCTACGTTAAATGCTCTAAACTCTTTGCGTCACCTTGAACTTCCCCCTTGTGAAACAGTGATACCGTACTGATATGAGGAAGTTATTCTTCAGCAAGGAAGGAGCTTTGAAAGTCTGCATTGTGTTAAAAATGTGTCAAGTCTCTCAGTTGTGAAGCATGGTGGTAGTAGCGTCATGCTGTGTGGATGAGTTCCTTCATTAGAGACCAGCTGCAGTGCAGTGATCAGAGCATATCGGACTTGGCTGTTTATAATTAAGACACATGTTCTGTCTCCAGATGTGCCTCTAACCCTCTAAACATAAATCTTTATGTTTTCACATAACATCCTAATGAAGAACATTGATGTTTGTGGTTATAGTTGTAGTGTGGTAAAATGTCAGAACTTTTGCAAACCTTCATTTATTCAGTGTTGGTTCTTTATTTTGACTTTCTTAAATTCGGATAAGCTTCAGAAACGAACAGCACCTTGATCTATTTAGCGCAACGTTACCTCATGGGACGATTAAATAATACGGCCTTATTTGATGAAAAATGAATCAAAGAATTTCTATGGGGTAAACCAGCTTTTTGTTCACACACAAGGTTATCACGCTCACTCTTGTACGTTGCTCAGGTAATTGGCTTCTAGCCGACTTCTCAGCCTTGCACATGGAGGATTTTCCGCCATTCATTTGAACCTGTGATTGAACCACAATGCATCTCAGATTAATTAGCTGTGTGGTGGGGGAGCTGCCTCTGAGAGTTCAATCTGGAGTTCTTCCCTTCTCCGCGGCAGCAGTTTTCTGAAGACTGTCAGCTCTTTCTCTTGGCTGTTTGACAGCGTTCCAACCCCCTCGGCTTACCTCAGCTACAGCCTGAATTGGGTCCTCTTTTAAGTGGGATTCCTGAAATTTATTCCTGGGTGCCGATTAAATCATTCAATATGGGGCAACCCTGACACCTGTTTTGTCTATCATCTGCACATGCCAGTGATTTAAATAATCTGAACAGTCAGCAGGCTTTTTTTTCTTTTTATACAGCATTAAAAAACAAACAAACAAAAAAACCATTTGATTTTATTTATATAAACCAAAGCTTGAGCTTTAGGTCTCCTCAAAGCTTCACATTGTCAATTGAGAACTTTCTTGTCGTGGTTCGAAGAGCTTAAAATTCCTTAGATCCTTCTTAAAATATGTGAATAAAAATATTTTCTCCATTCTATCGTTTTACTTTCATCTCTGCCTTAGACAAATTGATCTGAACACAGCATGTCAACTT
>JAUZNJ010048705.1:46175-59724 GCA_034780135.1 Jordanella pulchra
AAAATATTTTCTCCATTCTATCGTTTTACTTTCATCTCTGCCTTAGACAAATTGATCTGAACACAGCATGTCAACTTGACTTTGCGTGATAATAAACCATCTGTTTTCTGCTTCAGGTTCAACTACAGATCAACGCACCATCTCACCACAAATGGTTTCTACGAGTTCCTCAACTGGTTTGATGAAAGGGCCTGGTACCCCTTGGGCAGGATTGTTGGTGGAACAGTAAGTGTCTCTTTGAAACAAATCAATCCAGCCGTAAAACTTGGCTTGTCTTCTTGTGTTTATTGCATCCATAGCTGCATCTAACAATGCCCATAAAGTCATTTTTGGGCATTGTTGTCAAGCTGGTGAAAGAAGGCTTGGGTTTGTTGGTTTTATGTGGGAATGGATTGGGATTGAAACTATTATATCTTGAAAATCTGCTTAGAAAAAAATGACCCAGAGCTTCTGTTCCATGTTTAAGAGTATGATGATGTTTTCTCTTTGTTGCAGTTTTTCTGTCAGTGTCAAATGTGTTTGAACAGCCAGGGTTCCTACTGTCTAAAAAAAGTAGGTCGTTTGAAATCTGTAGTTTCCAGGCCTGCTTTAAGTATGGAAAAGAAAAAATGAAAAATATTTATTTCCAACAAATATGGCTTACCCAACTTTTTAGTTATAAGATGGTGAATTTCCTTTGTTTCCTGTTTTTTTTTTTCTTGCTTGTGTCCCCTTCTTTCTTTCCTTTTTTTCCATTTTATTTTCCTCCCTATGTTGCTTATTTCTCCCTTCTTCCCATGTGCCCTTTCTACCACCTGTGTGCATTTTATTTTTACTTTGTCCCTTTTGTTTCTACAAAAACCTCTAAATCTGGCCTGAAATAGGTTGGAAATATGATTTTGACACCAGCAAAGTGCTGATGGGTAAAAAAATTGCACCGATTAGCTCACAGATGTTGCTTTTCTTTGCTGTAGTATTTTTCTGATTTCTTAAGAGCCTTTCTGTCAGACAACAGTTTATTAGCTTTACACAGGTTTATTAGCCTGCCGCTGCTTCTTTTGTCCTTGTGAAATACCCTAAACCAGTTTTATTGATACACTGCAAACTATTTTAGGATATTTATTTCTTTTTTTCACCAAAGTGCTCTTTAGGGAGCCTTTTTGTTGGTATAGAAGCACACTTTAAAACAGGCCAAATGGTGTGTTGTTTTGTTTCATTTCTTCTCATAGAAGCAATGACCAAATAAAAGGTCTTTTTTTCTTTCTTCGTGACAATCTTCTTGTGAAAATGCGTTCTGACATATAAGCATTGGAACCAATTGTAAAGGCACAAAAACGCCTACAAATATCTTTGAAAGGCTGGAAGTGGTATTTGCTCAAAACCTGATAGAAGTGTTGCTTTTTGATATAAAAGCTAAAGCATTCATTGATGGGTCAGAAAGTTTTCTCTCACCTGAACAACACAGTAACTGCAGTTGTCATTATTCAGGATACAGCATTTTAAACGAGCTGGTTCTCATGGGCCTCTAATAGCATTTAGGTGCGTAATCCTATCTGAACATGCAGACATCCTATCTGAACATGCAGACATTCATTTGAAATAGGAGATTTCTATGCACGCTTTATATATATATATATAAAGTTTTGACAAACCTTACAGATTGGTATCTGAGAATCACCTCTCACTGTTGCACCCAATTACCTGAACCGTTCCACAGCTTTTGTTGCCGTTTTCTTTTTGTAGTTCCTGTTTTTACTTTGTACATATTGACACCATCTTTTTGATTTCAGAGCTTGCTGCACAGGCTGGTCAGGGCTTTGCTTTGTAGCCGTGCCAGCTTTTTATTTTATTTATTTTTTTACTTTTCATAATCCGACCCAGTCAAATTTGGGACATTTTCAATATGTGGGGCACTGGGAGAAAAGTAAAAGAAAAATCTGCACACGCAGCTCTCTATACACACTGCAGTCAGTGTGATATGGGAAGAAAAAATGCATGAGATTAAAAAGTCATGAAACTCATCACAGGGGCAACACAAAGGCATATAACCAGTCACTGGGATGGTTTGGACAGTGAGATGAAGCAACAAGACAACTTTCCAACTCTATACAGAAAGACGCTATAGGCAGGGATTCAAACCTACGACCTTCTGGCTGCAATGCAACGGTGCTACCAACTACCGCACCATTCAGCTCCTTGACACAAATGAAGGGAAAGAATATACCCAATAAATACAGATCAGTAGAAAAACATATTTTATTGGAATCCAGGACATGGAAATAGTTTTGAATGTATAGCAAGAAATGTTAGCCTTGGTTTGTCATTGGGTCCGAGGGTCTTTTGATATGAAAGGAATTCCAGGTGATTTCCAAATGAGTTCCCCATGCACCATAAGGGAGATTGTTGAGCAATTCTCTTGGTTTAACCACTGCAGCTCTTTGATACCAAGGCGGAGGATAAGCCGCCTCCAGACATCATAAATTGAAGTCAGGATCCAGTTGCAATGTATTAACTGCACAGATTTCCCTGGGCTCTCACTGCGTCCCTGCTTACCAGCAACCGTTACTATGGTGAATGCCAATCGGGTGGTTTTCTTTTCATGCTTTCTGTCTCCTCTGTAGTTCCTCTCTCAACATCAGCTGAACAAGCCGTGAGGCTCATCTGTGTTAAATACTTCAGGTCCAACCATCTCCCTCTATCTATTACCACGCCACCTGCTTCCTTTTCTTCCAACCACGTTTCATGGGCGCGGCGGGGTTACGCTCTCCAGCTCTAATTGCACTCCTTAATGATGCAGCAGGAGTTTATAATCTAAAGTCTTCAGTGCGAGATAAATGTGAGAATGTTTCCCAATGTGTCTGCAGCACTGAGTCCAGCTCAAATGATGAGATGGAGTCTCGTGATCCGACTCCCCGGATTCATTTCCTCACTCAGGGAGACGGTGAGGCATGTTGATGGTAGGCATCACTGAGCTGGTGCTGCTTTGCAACAATTAGACATAGATACAGTATACACTGATGTTTTCCCCAAGCGTATGAAAAGCTCAATAGAACTTGAATGCAATATGTCCTCATTTGTTGTGAGCATTTATAATCGGCTGCTGGTTGTACACAAACTCATCTAATAATGGATTTATGGGTTCTGTTACAGTTCATGGCTACTTGGTTTAGATCCTTGCTCCCACAGGGCTCAGGCTGAAACTCATGATTAAACAAGTAATTAGAACTAGAGCATGTTTAGTCCCAACTTAATCTCATGATATTTGCACACCAGCTTCTCCGACCGTCGACATTACTTAACAACCAGTGTCTGTTTTGGCTACGCAGGATTTTATTCACGTACATCTAATTTCTTCTTAGAAATAATTATGGAATAATTAAAACATTAATCATATGAAGCAGATTCATTTCTGTTGAACTGATCTCTGCACAAATTGAGTTCAGACTTAATGATATTTTCCTTTGTTTTCTCTTGGACATTGACATACTATACAACAGCTTTCATCGATTCAGACCTGAAGTTTAGAGCCTAAAAGATGAGTTGCTTTATTTTGCCGGTAGCTAGCTTGTTAGCCGTTTCTTTTTGAATGACTTTCTGCAAATAGACTTTTATTTTTTAGCTTAATTAGATGTTAATGTGTTTTTGGTTTAGATGAGGACTTTTCTCAAGAGTGAGCCAAATCATTTCAAATAACGGCCTTTGTTAAATTTCAAACCTGATCTGAATCTGGATGGAGATTAATTAATGCCTTTTTATGCTAAAAAGTACAGCAGCTTTTAGGGGTTGTAAAATATTTAAATATCTCATCAGTGTTTTTTGTGTTCTGTTTTAATATTCAAGGGTGTTATCCTGGCAACCTAGACACCCCAGTGGTATAATAATAATAAACTAAAACATGGATTGATTAGAATTTTGACCAAAGAAAGCTGAAAATGAAGTTTGCATAGTTTCATATTTTATTATAAATAAACCATGGTACATTTTCCCGCACAAAATTAAAGGGCAACTCGCATGGGAAGTGCTGTAGAATAAAGGGATTTTAGTTTTTCAGAACTCTAAACTGTTTTACCAATGGGTGTCATTTGAAATATTAATATACTTGCTTAAGCACTGTTTTTAATTGGTTACTTCATATTTCTTAAACCTTTTAAAATGTTTGATCATTACATCCAGGAAATGTTAAACATACTGTCCTACTCATATCAGTTTACATAAAAACATGTTTTACTAACCTTTGAAAAGTACTTTAATTAATGTAAAACTTAAATCTTATGGATTAATGAAGACTTGGCATTACGTCATTTCTTCATCCTTACTGAGGTCATGCAGTGTCATGGTGAAAATTAGCATTTGATCTCCTTAAGTTTAAATTTAATAAGCTAATAAGGATATATTTTAAAACTGTAAACTGATAGTCTGTCATCTCTGTGTTGAAGTACTTGCTTTAACAAAAAGTCTAAAATATCTGAAAATAAAAAGGTCTTTGCAGTGTGCTTGGCAGAAGTGACACACCAGATGGTGAGAGTGTGCAGACATTTTGATGCCAGGATGGAGGGTCATTCTTTTGGTCATACTTAATGCAAATATCTGTGCAACATGCAAATCTATGCAAAGTTGTAAAACATTCAGGTGATGCTACAGAAAGATTCAGAAGAGCAAAAAAAAAAAAAAAAAAAATAGCTAAAGAATCATTTAACCTGAAGTTTACATTAGATTGAGTTCAAGTTTGGTGACCTTAAATATTTAAGTTTTGGACCAATAAGCTCAAAACAAATGGGTCTGATGGTCATTTTCATTTTTCAGATCTGAAGGTTGACCGTTGCAATCCAGTCAAATGAGATGCAAATGCTAGACAGTGTTGGTTCTAGAAGTGGCTCTCACCATGAACAGACTTTACATTGACTGCTGTGGAGTGCCCTGATGGCAGCTGAGGGAGTTACTGGAAGTCACTCACTTCTTTACTGTCTAGGTTAATTGGGAAAATCCAGCTTTGTTTGCATGACTGTGCCAAATCATTTTTTAAACATAAGCATGCTTTAGAGACATGGTATTTACCTCACCTCCCACGTTGCTTTCAATGTCATAAAATGATTGTGCGAGAGCTCTCATTTGCATCAAGCCTGTGCTTTTTAAACATGGAGTGCAGATGAGAGCTGGGGTTTTCCTCAGTCCTAACCAAAGTGCCGTTAAAAGCACTGAAACCCTTAGTTTAAAAGTTAGTCAGTATCCATACCGCTATTTGCGTCCATAATTTTGTATCTTCATCTCATTCGTCTATTTTTTTTCCTGTATTCATCAGCATTGTGTTGAAAAATTGTCTGGGTCTGATTATTTTAACTCTACCTTCCAGCCAGTCCTTTGTTTGGATGAATGCTGCCATAATGTCTAAACATCACTTTTCAGTGTGAAGTCTGCCTATTGATCAGCCCACACCAGCACTGCCTGGTTGGCTGCTAATGCTTCCAGTTATTGGTGCATGGCTTTCTATAATCACTCCTGGATATAATAAGCATAATAATAAGAGAAGACGGCATGAGATGGTTAAAGCCAAAACTCGCAGGATCCGATTTGCCATCTGATCTAAGAGAATCAGGTTATAGGATGTCAGTTGTTGTTGCAATTTATTGGCGTGAATGGAGCCGCTGGCAATTTCCCGCAACTGTATCTCCAACTCTTTCCTGGTTAGCTTAAGCAGCAATTAGAAGGGAAAAACCAGAGCCAGACAGGAAATGAGAAACAGTAGGAAGGTAAAGCGCATTCGCTTTGGGGAAAATGACAACTAAAAAGGTCCAAATGGTGACGAACTGATCGATAATACAGCTCTAGTGTGCAAACGGCCTCTCATTTTAAGCAGTCAAAGCCATTCAAGAAGACTTGAATGTATGCCAACAATAAAGCATTTAAATGAACTGTATACTTTGCCATGGTAGGATCTGAGAACAACAGAAAATCAATGAAATCGCAGTCTGTCTGAGCTTGAAACGGCAGCAAGTCTAGCATTCACAGGCCTACATACCCCCAATCACACAGGGGTCAGAGTATGGTGACCAGGCAGGGGATAAATCTGAGGAAAACATTCAAGCTTTGTTTGGGCTTTAATTTAAAAAAGGTATATGGGTTATTTAAAATTATCTACTGTAGCTTGAGCCATTTTTCATTAATGATAAAAAAAGAGGCAGGGGAGAGGGTGAGGAGAAAGTCACACGTGTTTGCGAAGGAAAAGAAATGACTTTAAAGAAAAGTTAGCAGATTTTATTTCTGTTTACTGATGCTAAACATACTAACCGGTATGAAAAGATGCTGAAGACTATTAGAAATATCAAACAATTAATCATATGTTTTAAAAAGTTCAACTTTATTTTACAAGAACTAACATACAAACTGTGTAAGATGAGAATCTCTTACAGAAAACTTGGAATCAACTGTCTGTATTGTAGCCATGGGTCGGTATCAGATTCTAACGGTGTAAAAACCTCCAGCTAAAATTGAATAGCTTTGTAATGTTATGATTACAGCTCCAATTCTGAAAAAAGACAAAGGGGAGGAAAATAGATTGATTTTTTTATTTTTTTTTCTTGAATTGTGTTTGGATCTTAAGCATAAACTTGATAATCATAGCCAACTTATCTGTGGAAACTGCTTTTAGATCACAGACATTGTGTTGAAATTTCTCTCCCTTGCAGGCTTTCACTCCCCTGTACCTGTACATTTATCCCTATGGCTTTTGCAACCTATATTTAAATCATTATATGCACAAAGAAGCAACAGAAATTACAAGTGTGAGCAAATTTACAAAAGACGGATTAATCAAAAACAAAATCCATCAAATTCAGGCCTTCGTGTTTTAACCAAAGTATTCCTGTATTGCTGACCTTAATGTTTCAGAGCTCCGCAGTGCATTAGAGCCCCCCCCCCCCCCCCCCCCCTTCAGCCATCATAAAACCTGTGGAGCTAGCAGCTACATAGTGGTTTGCTGGGGAAGCGGCTGTGGTGCTGCAGCTGCTCACAACCTGAGATGGGATTTAGAAAAAATAAAAATAAAAAACACTTAAACTGTTTGAACAGTGTGAAAGAAAACCATCCGGAGGTACAGCTAGAGACTGGTAACTGGTCCATGTCGACTGCATCTTAAGGTAAATCTTTAGCAAAAGCATAGATCAGATTGGGCCGGGCAATTTATCAACTTTATCTATTGATCAAGTGTTTTGATTTGTTTTTCCACTAATCCACCCTATGGGCTTATGAAACATGATTATCTTACAAGCATGTTTCACAGCTTGAATCTCCTTAAAGTCGCCTTTCACAGGAGATGATTGAAATCGAGGCTAGTTTTTGAACGCAGTACATGTCATTGGTCATTTTCATAATGAAACTTAATCAGATTTGGTAGAAGAAGGTTGGAGACTGGATTTAAAAAATGTTTTTTTTGTGGGGGGGGGGCTGTATCGCCCAGCTCTAATTTCTATTATTCACTTCTGCTTTGCCATTTTATATAATTTCATTCATCAAAGTCTGATGTTTTTGTTCTTGTTTTCCTCCAACCCTTATCCTTACCCTTCTTTGTGGTTTAATTTAAAGTTAGATGGAAAATCTGGACAAACCTCATCAATCATGTATGAAAACATTACTTCTCTTCTTGGATAACTTGCACCAGTTGGAGGACAGATGATTTGATATCAGTTAATGTGACAGTAAAGTGCCTCTGCTAAGACCAGTCCAGTTGGCCTTGTCTTTTTATTCCCTTTCCTCCCCCAGCCCGCTCCCCTCTCCCCAGAGGATGGCTGTCAGTTGCTCTTTATTTCTGAGCTGCAAATAAGAAAGGAAAGCCTCTTTAATGTTCCAGCCTGTAACAACAGAGGGCTGTCAAGCCGATAACCCACTCTTTGTCTCCACGAGGACAATTGGAATACATATTTTGTAAGGGCTTTTGTCAGGTTCTGAAAGTCTCATAATGAGAACTCTGTCCTTTAGTACAGTCTTTTCATTTACAAAACCAAAATACTTCTTAAGATAAACCAGGAAAAAAAAATCAACCCTTTATAAAGATTCAAACTTTGAGCCACAATTTAGAGTTCAAGCTAGCTAATGATTGTAAGAATAATGCAGAGAACGATGGGAATCAAATCCTCTGAGCCAAGAGGGGAGAGATGCTTGGCTTTCAGGGAAGTACATTGGTTGGCAAAGCTTGGATCTTGTAGACTAATTAGAAACATAGACATGAGTTTATTAGCAGAAGTAAATGGACTGAGGCTACACTGAATACACATCAGAGATCGCTTACTTTTTATGCACAACCTATTTCTGCTCCTGACATCTCCTGTACAGCGCAGCAGGCCTAATTGGGTCGTCTCTCATGGTTAGACGAGTCAGAGGCGTGAGGCCTCACCTACACGGGCCACAGTTTGCTTTAGCACAAGGAGCTCATAATAATACTTCCTGCTGAGTAAAAGCCTCGCTTTTCTATTCCATAGCTTTAAAATAGTTGGTCAGGATCATCCTTGTGCTGCAGGCTTGATTTGGACTGGAGTAAATCCATAAAGATGAGATTCAGTTTAAACTTAAATACTTGCTTGCTGTAATTCTTCCTTTAACCTCCAGAAATGCCCCAGATATTTTGGTTTAAGCTGAATTTTATTAGCATTTATTATCTGGCGCCTTTCTGACATGTTTTTATCCTTGGTCAAGCTGTATTATGCTCAAATCACGCATTAAGAGTGAGAGAAAGTTAATACAAAGCCTGTTTGTAGCTGTAAACTCTTTAGTTTTAAGGACTTAAAAATCAGCCCAACTATTGATCCTACAGGGAAAAGTGAGGATTAGAAAGAACGTAGCACCGAGCTGTTTCTGCACACCGTTCTAATCTCCCCCAGCAAGCTTCAGAATCACCAGTGACTTAAACTAATCTGAATTGTTACGTCTAATTTGTTACCGGCTGTTTGAGCTCACACAGAGCTGTACTATTTTTTGGGGGGGTAAACCAACGAGTCTGTGGGAAATGAACACACTGAGTTCTGAAAGAATTCAAATCACTGACAAATGGAAGGTTTTCCACTATGTTAAATATGTGAAGAACGGATGTAGAGAATCTAAACCAAGCCTTTTTAAAACTTTCCCCTGGCAGAAAAAAATGCTATCAAAAAGTATAAATCTTGTACTTGCATTTTTCATGTCTTGCAGTTATTAAAAATATTAGGAAGAAGGGAGTTTTTTTAAACCAACATCTTGGTAGCTCTAAAATGTAATTAAAATAATCCAAACTGGGGTTCGAAGCAACTAAATTAGAGAAGTTAAAATAGGCTACTAAACTGCTCATTTGCTTTTTCTTTTTTTCTTTTTTTAAATACATCAACTAGGCATCGACTGCCAGAAGATTTTTCATGTATGACAGCATTAATTAAATATGCCACCACTTCACTGCAGCACAGTAGTTATATAATATTTAAAACCTAAAGCATAATCTAAATGATCCTGGCTTCTGCTAAAATATTGCATATTTAACGGGAATTACTTACTTGGCTTTATAGTGTTGATCTTATGTTTGCAATCGATCACACCTGCATGCACAATATGGAGGTGTATGCACTTCAAACTTTGAAGCTCTAATTGAATGCCATTCTCTTTGCACAAGGTTTTCGACTAAGCTCAGCCAGAAAAAATATCAAATCAGGTTTTTTTTAAGAATATAAATACTTTTCAGCTACTGGAGAACAAATGGAAGGCATGACAAATTGTACAAAATGCCAACAATTGTGGTTTAAGAGTTTATTATAAACAAAATTAACATTGTGATGCAAACAAATAAGGTTTCCAATAAATGAAATGACAACAGGAAGAGGTTAACCAAAATCAAATAACATAAATGCTTAGTTAACCAAAGGAGCTGAATTAGAAAAAGCTTTCAGACACTGATCAGACTAAAGCCCAGATGAGACCTCTGAGCCAGAGGTTTTTAGATGCTTTACATACTCAAAACAGGGCTTTAAAAACAAACACCTTATACCTTGTAAAAACTAATAATTTGTTTTCCCCCAGAATTTAAACCCCAGGTCAACAGTTTCCACAAAACCCAAACAGAGAGACAAGCAGCTCAGTTGAAATCACAGCAGCATTTGCTGACAGGTGAGCCGGGTTTAAATTGAAGGGTCTCTCCTCTGTGACTGGAGGAGATGAACGCTCCAATCAGGTTGCAGAGGGAGGTCCAGTAGAGAGAAGTCAGGAGAGACCAGCTAATCCATAGTGGGGAGCTGCACAGCAACCTGCAACTAGTCAGCATTATCCAGCCAATATGGCTGCAGGCCATAACGACCTGCTGCTTCTGACAGGCTCCCCCAAACGCCATCAAAGACTGTGATATACTGACATCAAGTTTTTTTTTAAACTACATTTTATATTACATGGTGAAAAAACTTGTTTAAAAGTAGAGTAAACTTAAATATCACACTAGAAACTGTTGATAATGGTCTATATCATGTTCTGGATGAAGGTACCTTTGACCTTTTTTTTTCTCCTCTCCTGTGAATCCTCTTTAACTCGCCTATCATTTTTTTTCCCTCTACACTCTGTCTCTCCTCAGGTATACCCAGGGCTAATGGTGACCGCCGGACTGATCCACTACGTGCTCAACCTGCTCCACATCACGGTGCACATCCGCGACGTGTGCGTGTTCCTGGCGCCTGTGTTCAGCGGCTTGACGGCCATCTCCACCTTCCTGCTGACGCGGGAGCTGTGGAACCAGGGCGCGGGGCTGCTGGCAGCCTGCTTCATCGCCATCGTCCCGGGCTACATCTCCCGCTCCGTGGCAGGCTCTTTCGACAATGAAGGGATCGCGATCTTTGCCCTGCAGTTCACCTACTACCTCTGGGTATGTGCACTGAAGGTTTCACCTGCAAAGGAAAGAAGTGTTATTTTTCTGAACATGTTGTCAGGAGTTTTATGTTGTTTTTGTTCAGTCTCTGCTACATTTAGATCTCCAGTCTGCTATTTCTATGGAATTGCGTTTGTGTAGTCAGGGAAATGGTCCTACTTTCGTGTTTTGCTTGCTTCAGATGTTGAATTATTTATCCACAGCCTTGAAAAGAAAGCTGGCCATCTTTGCAGGCCACGTGGTTCACAGAATACAACAAGCTGCATGAAAAAAACCTTCACACATCTTTACAATGAGATGACCTTTCAGAGTACAATCAAACTGGGTTAAGGTGGAGTAGGCCGCTATTTCCAATTAACTTTCTCTTTTTAAAAAAAAAAAAAATAACCCCAAGAGGCTCATACAGCTTTAACCAACAAAACATTTCTTCTCTTTCAGCTGTTTTTTTTAACTGTAAAATAGTTCTTCATCCTTTTAGTTACAAAGAAATTATTTATTTTTTCTTATCCTTGATCTTAAATGAAAAAAGTATTTCTACAAACAGGATTTTTTTTCTTCTTCCTCCAGCTAAACTATAAGTTGGTTGTTTACTGAAGCTTCACCAAAACAGCACTCTGCAGCTTTTCAAGATGAAAGACGTTTAAAAAAACATTTTTTTTTTTCCACACGAGTTTGGACGCTTTTTTAGTTGCATCAGCTGCAGCCTTAAAGCCCTGCAGATATGTTCATATGAAAGAATCATACATGCATGCGTGAAATGCAAACTCTCAGCTATGCAAACAGGCCTCTGTTCCTTGATATTAAACTTGACCTTGTCAAAAGTTAATGATTTTTTTGTTGTTTTTGTTCCTTCTGGATAAGTTTAATCTTTGGATGTTTAGTTATTTGCATTTATTGCCTATGAACTGTGCTATAAAACGGAAAATGGACTGTCAACAATATGAGCATCAGCAAGATGAGAGCTGGATCAACACACACACACAAAAAATTATCTTCAAAACTTTTTACGCATTAAAACAAGTGCTGCACAAATTAGCTATGATTTAAAAACCATAACGTCTGCAGAGGTTCTGCTTTTAGTGCAACTGTAAAAGCCCTTAGTTACATCTGTTGCTACTCGACTCGAGTTAAACGCATATTTAGTTGGCATCTTTAAACCATTGTGGACATATTTCTAAAATTTTTGTTTTCCTATTAAGTCTGTAAAGATCATTCCACTTACTAATCTACCAGGCCTTCCTGGTGTTTAAATAAGGACACGTCAAAATACTGTGAGACTGTTCACTAGCCCTGCATGATGTTGCTCTGGCAGTTAAATAAAGATATTTCAGCTTCATACCAATTTAACTTTGCAGATTTCTTAGTAACAGTCAGTAAAAGCCGGCTGGTTTACCTTCAGGGCATGCCAGCTATAGGGAATTAGGACAGAAAGAGTTTAATTTCAGACTTCATTATCTGATATATGTAGTTATTGGTTTTATTTAAATATTAAGGTATTTTAACATTGAAATATGATGAAATATATTTTATCCTCCGGTTTCAAACTCATAAGTTCCTCAATTTCAATTATTCTTCTGCCTCTAAACTCTTACTGTTTTAAACTTGAGCAGAGATGCTTAAACTATATTAGGGCTGCAAATAGTTATTATTTTTCTAATTGATTCATCTGTTGATTATTTTTTCGATGAATCGATTAACAATTAGATTGTAAAAAGGTTTAATTTTTACAGAATTAAACCAGGTGAAAGTAAAACTTTTCCACCTGAGGAGATCTAGATAGAGCCTATTAACAGATGAAAAAGTTTTTTTGTGTTAAATACAAAGTATTTTTTTTTACAATTTTAGTATAAATTGTGCTTTAAGTGGGGTGATCCGTAAACTAAAGACATGTTTTAGAGTCTCTGTACTCCAGTTATGGATTAATTGATTACTACATTAGTTGACAGTTATTTTAATAATCGATTAATTTGATTAATTGTTTCAGCCTTAAACTGTGTTTATTTTAAATGGTGACCAGTACTTTTTTTTATATTTTCCATTTTCCTAAACAACATGAAACAGTTAAACATATGTAACAGTGGCTGAAATAATATTTAATCTGCATGGATCATTTAGAAACATCATGTGAGAATCTTTGTCTCATTAAATTTTTTGTAGCCCTGCTATTTATTCAGCCCAATTTGTTTTTTTTTGTAAGTTTAAATGTTACATAAAAATGCCATATTTATTTTTTAGACTCTCTAAATGTGTGAAGAAATAGTAATTTCCTTCATGCCACTCTCATGCTGAATTGCTTTGGCCTCTAGCCTTGGAAAAAAGCATGATTAGTTGCTGCAGTCCTGATTATTGCTATTCAAGCTTAGTTCAGTTAGCAAACTGTAAAAGAGGTTTTGTTTAACATGCCAGAGGCAGGTTTCAATTTTTAATGGAAGATCAGAGGATGTTTGTCCAATTTTATTTTACCTTTGAGGCATTGATTTTAATCTGTATTTGAGTGTGAAAACAGGCTGCGCAGTGGAGCCTTTCATCCAGGTAGAGGGTCTGTTTCAGGGGTGGTATCAGTGCTGCTGGTCGAACTGTAAAAAGGCTTTGCTGTATGAACACCATCAGGAGCTTTATATACAGGCTGAAACTTCCTTCCTTCCTTCCTTCCTTCCTTCCTTCCTTCCTTCCTTCCTTCCTTCCTTCCTTCCTTCCTTCCTTCCT
>JAUZNJ010048706.1:0-31233 GCA_034780135.1 Jordanella pulchra
CTTTGTGAAGTGCCTTGAGATGACATGTGTTGTGATTTGGCGCTATATAAATAAACTGAATTGAATTGAATTGAATTCAATGTAAGGTTTCCAAGTTGTTAGGGCTTGGAAATCATCTCATTCTGACCAACAGCTGATTTCTCTGAGCTTCTTTATTTATTTATTTAATACAAAGTACATTTTACAACCCAAAACCTTAACCTTTTAAAACCCAAACCTTAACAAATTTTGTTGGGATTATAAGTACAAAGAAGATGACAAATATTGTGTTTCGTAGTCTTTATTAGATTCTATGTTGGCAAATTGAGGTAGTTAAATATAAAATCATGTCACAAATACACATATTTTTTTTTTACTTAGGACAGTATGAAAGGTTCCACTTACCAATTCAAAGCTATCAACTAGATAGTAAATCACATTTTGAAAGCCTGTGATTTGATTCAAGCAAAGGGCCAAGATCAGCTAATATAATAACTGATTGTTTGTTTTTATTTCAGGGTAACAGCTCAGACAGCCCAGTGCCCTCCACTTCAGAGTCCAGCACACCTAGTGGCCGACGACCTCTCTCACAAACCCCCACCCGATCTCGTCCTCATATCTCCTATTCCCCACTCGTGTGTCGCACACAAGTCTCCGTCGGAGAGGATGATGATGAACAAGGCAGTCCAGAGACCACAAGGAGGGGCAAGGCCTCATGGGAGACCCAAGAAGGAGCTGCAGGTGAGAGGCGGAGTCAGCTCGACATAAACGCATCTCCACCTCGACGCTACCCTTCAGAGCCTTTCCTGACCTCACAAGAGGATGACCACAGCCCGGACCCCTCTGGTCCCATGGAGACGTTGACGTTTGAGGCAGCAGTGGCCTGCAGCCTTGGACGCTCAAACACCATCGGCTCAGCCCACCCACGCTGGCGGACCGGCTGGCAGGTCCCCAATGGACATTTTAGAAAGCGCCTGATGCAAACGGCCTCAGCTGCAGGCTGCGACCCCCTGAGTGACACAGAAGAGGATGACAGGTGCTAGAAATGGACATCGGCATCTGGACCGAAAGCTAATTTTTCTTTGTGCATCAACAAAATTGTGTACGATGGGAGAAAAAAAATGTCAAAGACCTTAAAACTTCCTGTAACTGTAGATGCCAACATACAAAGACTACTGACAATCAATAAGGTCTATTTCCTGGCTTCTACTTGATGATACAAAGTAATAATGCATCTCAAGTTGTCACTAAGTACAGAAATAACTGAAAAGAATGGACCCGGTCATGCCATTTGTGTCAATAGGTAATTTCATTTCTGCAGTTGTTTTAAAAGATGATGCGTTGCTCTAAAAGGTATTCATTTATCTGTGGGGTGTGTGAGTAGGCAACTATGTTTTGTTATAACTTCTGTAAATAAATTGTGATCATTTCACCATTGCCATCTATTAGAACAGGTTGATGCAACAAGCCATCATAAAGAGGCAATCTAAAAACATTTTCCAGGCAATGATATATTTAATAATAAACACTAATAATGCTGGATTTTTTTACTATGTGAATGAATGTGAATAGGTCAGTTGTCTAATTTCCCTTCTTTATTTTTCGTTTTGGTATTAAACATTGTAATTTTGAAGATCTGGGATAAGGTTACAGTAATAGAAAATCATAGAAAGAATCATTTGTGATTTAACTTGATATTAAATCATGCAATCATCAAACCTCAGACCTTAAAATGTTGTCAGTTACACATCATTTATTTCCTTTAATCCCTTTAAACCTTTTGGACTTTTGGGAAGAAGACTCCATGTCACATAAAACAAACATTGCATATCATATAAAACAGAAATTTGCAGCCCCGTACTAAAAGGATGTCTTACTCAACTGAGCATTAAAACATCTCAGAATAGTTGAGAGTGCTGAATCACCACATAATAAGAATACTGATCTTCTGTGTCTGTTATACTAAACACTACATAAAGACTGTGAAACATGAACTTTTGAAACTTTACAGGTACACTATAACAAGTCGCATTACCGTACTCCAATATGTTTGCAAATAATGTACAGAGAAAATATGCTGTTTATAACATTTAAAAAAGAGGAGAAAAAAAACAGCTGTCTTTACTGACAAGCTTTAAATCTTAAGTTGGGATCTTTGGAAATATTCATATTAAGGTTGTGTGTTGTTTTATTTGCCTGACAAATAGATGAAATTATTGAAGCTCACTTAACCAAAAGAATCGTACTTTAAGTTCCAGGAATGCAAATGCTCTGTGGGTTCGTATGTGTAAAAAAGTTGTATATATAAGTAAAGGTGTCCTTAAGTGGCCATTGTTATCTGAAGTCTTCTCTTGTCATTTTTTCTGCCTTACTAAGTGAAGTAATGTCTTAGACTAAGAGACTTAGTC
The DNA here is from genome assembly GCA_034780135.1 of Jordanella pulchra. Taxonomy (NCBI): domain Eukaryota; kingdom Metazoa; phylum Chordata; class Actinopteri; order Cyprinodontiformes; family Cyprinodontidae; genus Jordanella; species Jordanella pulchra. The sequence goes on from JAUZNJ010048706.1 coordinate 2,388, forward strand.
CTGCTCTTTATGATTACCTTATTGCTTTTGGACAACATCGTGGTCCATCTGTTATTTACTAATAATCATATATAATGCAAAAATAACATCCTATGAAGGAAAACCATTAGTAAGGTTCTGGGTTGTGTGAAATATAGTTGGTATAGATTATTTTTATTACAGACTATGGGTCCAAATTACATAAAAAAGAGAAGAAAGATGGTAAAAGAATAAAAAGTGCAATTAAAAAAGAAAATGATTCTTAATCATTCAGGAGCAAATCATACCAATTTCTATAGAGTACAGATCAGTATTTTACTACACTATATTCAAAATTAGTAAACAGTAGGATCATTCTGTTATTAGACTTGTTTAAATGATCCGTAAGCTTTCTTAAAACAGTGATCTAAGTACTGACGTGAGCAGATACAAACAGTTCACTGGCACTGGTCCATCTGGGTTTATTTAACAATAGTCTTAGTGCTTCGTTGTAGGACACCTTAGTACACACTGTATAAAAGGAGGTAGAGAAAGAAATATAATTAGTGGTAGGCCAATACTGACTATGACACATACAAATATAGTTTAAATTAAGGAAGAAGAGGATTGCATTGTTGTTGTTTTTTATGATAGTAAAACTAAATGTTCCAACCTTTTCATAGCACGTCTTAGTGATTATATTTTCTAGATCAGCATGCCACTGTTCTATTCTCCACTTCTATCAGATACATGTCTGGCACAGAAAGAGGCCCTAACACAGATTAAACATGCAAGAATAGCTCCTGAAATCCACCTTAAATGTTTTCAAACAAACAAAACATGTATGATTTGAGATTTTTTTACAATTTTTGGAGGATAGCTGTTCTGATGTTGTGAAACTATATCTGGCATAAAGAGCTAATAATTTACATAAAACAATTTTAGGCCAGTATTTTAATATGCTACATATTTCTAGAGGAATTGTGCTTCTTTTAAACGGGCTGATTTTATGTTTTACTCCAGAACAGCAGGTGGCGCTGTATCGCATCTGAGCCAACGAAGAAGACAAGGATAGAGAAGAAACAGCTAGCAAGGAAACATTGTTTGATGTTACTCACGAAGTTGAAAGGCGTAAATGTTTTTTGAGTCTACCAGTCGGGCAGCTCAGCTGACACCCAGAGCTAGTGCTGAGCTATGTACTGTATATATATTGTGAGTCTTTTGGAGGAATGATTGAGGAAATCGCGCTGTTAAAGTGGCTATCTTGATTGCTAACCGCTGTCATTTTCATCAAGGAGAGTTCTTTGTTTTGTTTCTCATCTCCGTGTAATCATGAAGCGTATCTAGTGTATATTTTTACTCCTAGCATTTAACATGTGTGTAGAAGTTCAATGACCATGACAGGAATGTAATTGTTGATTTTAACTTGAGCAGTTAATTATTCCTGTAAGAGAATACTAAAACTAACATTAGCCGACTCAAATCAACTTTAGCATCACAGTTGTGATTTTTAACGTCGGCTTTGAAAAGGACTGGGGGCACGGAAATATGGGAAACTGCCTGAAGTCCCCAACATCCGATGACATCTCACTGCTCCATGAGTCTCAGTCCGACAGGGCGAGTTTCGGTGACGGGACAGATCCCGACCTGGAGCCGCCTCCTCCGTACCAGGTGAGCTTCTTTTTAACGCTCACTTCCTTCTTGCCCGTAGATGTAACTAATAGCTATAGTAGTGATTGTTATTCTAGTAATTATGCAAACATGACAGGGTGTATTTGCAGGTTTATGTCCTGATTTCAATTTATTTTCTTTCAATTGATATTTGTAAATGTATTTTTGCATAATTATTCTCTCCGGCTAAAGTCAAATATCACCTTCTACATCGGCTTTTGTAATTTTCCTTTTCTCTCCCCTCTCAGTCTGACCCGTTGGACCAGATTCTTTGTTGACTAAGTCGGATATGTGTTATTGTTTTTTTTTTTTTTTTTGTCTGCTACTAGGAGCAGGCTCACATGCCCATGTACCACCCGACACCCAGCCAGGCCCGTCTGGCCACCCAGCTGACAGAGGAGGAGCAGATCCGCATAGCTCAGCGAATCGGCCTCATCCAGCACCTCCCTAAAGGCGTTTATGATGGAGGGCCAGACGGTTCAGAGAAGAAAATCAGAGAGTAAGCGTTTATTAGGAGGATAATTACATTGGGAATGCTGTATAAGCAGACTCCTTTTTGGTTATAATACAAACCTAATTAACTTTGTTGCTTTCACATCTTAAAGAAAAATTTTATACCAACCATAAAATATGTTCTATAGAAAACATTTTAAAAGCAGAAAATTAGGCTGAAGCCTTGTTTCTTTTTAATTTATTTCATGAACGAGCTTGGGTAATTATTCAAATCATATGTGAAATTATTCCAACCCCTCCATTTGTTACTCGCATTTACTTTAAACTTTTGTTTATCAAAAGCAAAACTGGGGACGTTTTTTCCAACAAGATAAAGAAAGGGCCATTGGTATCAGTCCATGATACAAGTAGATAGTTAAAAGACACAAATAGTTCTCTGTTCACCTTGACTAAGTTTATATACTGGCCAATATACAGTTTTATCTAAGAGCAAAATTCCTAATTCTGATCTTTGTTTGTGTTTTTTTTTTTTAGATTTTTTTTTGTTTTTTTTTTTCTAAGTACCATATTACACATCCAGTGTCTTAAAGAGCAAACTGCAAATAACATTTTTGACAAAATGCTAAGTGTTTTTCTAATGGCTCCTATTTGGGAAGTTAGTTTTAGATTTAAAGTATTTTGGTCGTCATAATGAGGTAAAATAAAAGTGACATTTCTTAGCAGTGTCTCCAAAAACACGTTGGGGAGTCGGTGCTGCTTCAGCTCTGTGTGGAGAGCAGGTTATGGGTGGAGCGTACGTGTAATTGTGTTTGATAAAAGTTTTATTTATAGTTAACATGGTCAAATATTGATTTTATAGGGGCTGCACATACTCTGCTGAATGATGCTGAAATTAATGAAAGTTTTTCCCTCAGAGGGACTAAGATACCACCGGTGTTCCACTTGCTAGTGGATGGCTGATTGGGAACTGTAATTGGGATCAATATAAATACTGGAAACACTTTAAATAAAGGGTAACGGTAAATAAGTATTGAATCTGCCACCATTTTACTCTGGGAATATATTCCTAGAGGTGCTATTGATATGACCTTTTCACCAGACATCGGTAACAATCCATGCAATCCACACATACTAAGAAATCAAACCATATATGTCCAGAAATGAAGTTATGTTTAATAATGTGGAATTGATTGCTTTTTAATTACTGAGATTTCTGCTGATGTCTGGGCTTTCCATGCTTTCTTCACGTGTTCAATGCTTTTTCCCTGTGCCAGTCCAGATTATTACACATAACTTAATATCTGGACATCTATGGTTTCCTATGGTGTTCAATACTTATTTTACTTGCTATATCATGTTTTTCTAATCTCCGAGAAAAGTGAGAGTCGAACCTGCAATCTGCTCCTTAAAAAGTTATTTATACAAAAGGTTTTTCTACATAAATCTTGAGTTTGGGTCAGCAAAATCAATGTTTTGGTCAAGTTTGTATTTCATTCCTACAGAAGATTTATGGGCAGAGATGAAAAGATGTGTGTGAGGCTATTTGAAAATCCTTTGTCTGGACAGGAAAGGGTGAACGCTACGAGTTCTTTATGATGCCAATAGTGAAGCATCCTCAATATATCATCAATATGAGTTACAGCTTCTCAAGCTTCATTGCAAGTCTGCCAAAAGCACGCTTTAAGCCAAACTTGATGAGGTAAATGTGCTGAAAGAACATGAAGTTGACAATTTGGAAGTGCTGTCATGACATGAAGGAAGGCAAAAATAACATCAAGTTAGCCATCATTACTCAGAAAATATTTTTCATGTGAGTTGCAGAGGATGTTGCTCATTCTGTGATTGCTGAAGGTAAGCAACGAAACTGCATATTCTTACCAGGTGTTAAAACGATTCAAATATGTTTGGTAAAGTGAGAGATTCACAACTCTTAAAAAAAAAACATATGCAAAAATATACTGAATATACTTTAGTCATATGAATAATATAAATGTAAATAACAATATTATATACCTTTTACTTTTCATTGTATTTTTTCATGTAACCACAAATGAGGGAGTAGGTTTAAAAGGCTGGACTTAAGTGGAACATTTGCATCCCCGCACCAACCCCTGCAGTACACCTGTGACTCCACCAGGGGTCGTAACACCCGTGTTTTAGACCTCTGGGTTGGAACATTTCAAATGTCAGCACTAATTTCCTCATCAAATTTCACCCATTTAGTGATTATCCACCCTTTCCTATTGAATCTAAGTATTTGTTTTTTATAGGCTGATTAACAGGATTGACAAGCAGAACATCAATTAAAGAAGCAACAAATAGACCAATGAAGCTGCAGAGATCAGCAGCTCAGGTCAGATGGGGTCAAAAGGACTTTTCCAAGTTGCGTAGCCGCCATTGTTAAAATAATGCAGTGCTAAATCCCATTCGTAGTTCCCACTGAGCCCTTACAAACAGCACAAGACTTTAGCTTAGCGGTTTGAAAACTGTGGCTCTTTGGACCTTATTAAATGTGGATAAACATGTTAAAGAACCAATTACTGTTTTTAAATAGAGAAGAGAGAAGAAAAGCAAAAGAACAAATACATGCAGGTTTTAGCATTTTAGACCTTTTGTTTTGAATAAATGCTCTGAATTAAGGCAAACAAACCTAAAAATAAAACTGTGTTCCTTTAAATGGCTCTTTGAATTTTACATTTACATTTATGTTGCTACTTGATGCATTTTACAGATAATTTAAAAAGAAAAAAACAGGATCTGTATTTCTTTTCCATTCTGCATTCTACCTGCAGATCACCAGTCAAAATAAGGAATGGGTGGATTTTATGTTAACCTGTGCAACTTGCTTAGTTTTATGCTTCTTCCCTTTTTTTTTAAAGATGACAGATCAGCTTGAGAATAAGTGACAAGATAATACAGAGTTACTTTTACAATTTGAATGGTTTAGATATGGGCTTTTCAATGTTTTTGTTTTGATGAGCTACATCATAATGATTCTGATTGTTTGCTCATTTTTCATCCTACCTTTTGAACCACAGCAAATACAGTTCATGTTACTAATAATGGCATGTGGTTTTAAACTCTCTTTATTTATTTTTTTTGTCCTTTTTCAGATGTGTGATCTGTATGCTGGACTTTGTTTACGGAGACCCCATTCGGTTTTTGCCATGTATGCACATCTACCACATGGACTGTATAGACGACTGGCTGATGAGATCCTTCACCTGCCCCTCGTGCATGGAACCTGTGGATGCTGCCCTGCTCTCCACCTACGGACCAACCGATTTCTCCCCCGATGCTTAGATCGAACCCCAAACTTAACAGCTGCCCTCTTTTGAGTGAGAGGAGTTTAGAGATGTGTTTGTTACCTTGCACTTTGAAAACTTCAGAAATTATTCCCCCCAATGTTGGCCTTTCATTCCTATAAGGTCTGATGCTAATTTAAGCTGGTCTTAAAACATCAGTTTCCAGTCAGTCAGAAACAGTTCCTCTGCATGTTTGTGCTTCTGTGTGTTCGTTTGACCCAGGTTGTGTCGTTTGTTGCAGCAGGGTGAAGAACACATCGGATTTGTTACTGTGTGTTTGCGTGTATGAGAGAGAGAGAGGGCTCTGTGGTAATTGAACAGTTTCTTCTGAGCTGGTCTCGCTTCAGCGCAATGCTATCACTAGATCAAGAAAATGGACTCAAAAGGACATATAATTTACCAAATTGACTCGTAAGCTAAACAATTGGAGATTGTTTGTAACATTGATCTCCTCCACATAATTGAACTTAAAAAAAAAAAGCTCCATTTTTGTGTGGTGTGCAGATGCTAAGACTTATACTTGTGTTAAAGGGAGAGGTCAGATTACAAAAGAATATATACATGAATGCAACAAAACTCAGTCAGTATAATAGACAGCATATTTTTTACATGAATGTTGCACCAGGTTATGTGCCGACGTTCCGTCGACAGAGGATTTGTGCATGGGAGGGGGTTGGAGGAGTCGGTCAAACTTTACAAATGCTTGCACACCTTTCATCGGATCAGAGATTTGCACTTTACTTATAGGACATTATCTAAAACAATATATTAATATATTTACCTTATAGCCTTGCACTATCAATACGTCTTTCTTTTATCTCCTGAGACACAGGAGTTATATAACGAAGAAAAGATATTTCTCTACTAGCAGTACTGATTAAGCCTGATGATGCATTTCAAAAAAAACGTATGATTATGCTGCGTGAACGTCTTGTTTTGTTTTTTTGTGATTTAAATTAGATGATTTGTTTTTCTTTTAAGAAGGGACAGAGGCTTGCTTAAGGTGAAGGGAATATTTTGACAGTTTTAGATAAGGAGTTTCCTGCTACACTGTTGTAGCCAAAAAAGTGGATAGATATAAAGCCTCGTAATAACAGCAACATCCACTTATCAGCTAAATACTTATTTTGCTTTAGGTTTCGTCTTCGTTTTGATTCACATTCTTCACCACGATTTATAATTTTGAATAACTGTTCTTGTGCTGTAAGTCTTTTTCTAGAAACTGGTTTGTTTTGCAGCGATGCACAGATCAGCCTTTTTCAGTTGTTTTAATAGATTTTACCACATAAAAGGGAAAAAAGGTTGTTTTTGTGTCTGATAGAGGGAGTTGTAGAGAATCCACCTAAAAATTATGAAATTAAGATATAAGCTTTTTTTTTTTTGCAATAAGGCATATAGTATGTATTTAGAACACTAATCTGAAATATTAATATAACTTGGGCAAAAAATATGCATTAAAGCAAATTCTGTTGGATGCTTTTACTGAGAAGAAATGGTGGAGATTCTGAAGCTTTTAGGGAAACAAAAATGTTTCAGTTCATGACCTGCCAATCGATGATCAAATTTGGTTGCTTGATGGGTGTTTCTCTACAACTAGGAAAACAAATTTGTGTTTTTCTTGCATTTTAATATAAAAGGCTAGAATCATTTATTCATCACAGATTTTTTGATTCATTCTAAGTCACTGTAGCAGTAGTTGGTATCAGTTTTTCCTTTGATTTTTTTTTTTTTTTTTTTGTGTGTGTGTGTGTGTGTTTTCTATTATCCAGTTTACTGTGTTTCTTACATATTTGTGTTTGGTTTTCTGCTCTTTTATTCCATTTACTAGCTAGTCTGTATGCTGTTTTCATGCAGTGGGAACCTCTGTCCCAGCATTGAGACTTATTTTATGGATTAGGAGGTAAAACTGATATGTAATGATTTCCTTTAGCTTTTCTTTCACCGTTGTTTTTACTATTTTCAGTTTATCTTGAACCTTTTGAATTGTAATCATTTTATTTCTGTCCATCTGAGAGGCTAAGTCCTTGTGTAAACAATAAATTGGAGAGAAAACATTGTGGTTTGTATTTAAAGTATTTATTTTCCTTTTAAAATGTAGCAAAAAAAAAACAACATCCAACTGAAAAATTCACGCTCAGGGGGCTGAATATTTTACACTGATTACAAACCTGCAACATTACACAATGTGCAAATACTAAGTAGCTGAGCTTGTCATTAATGCAATCCTGAAATCTGGCAGTGAAGTGAAAAGCGTGACTACACAATCAGGGCTCTGTGTTGCTCTAGTCCAGCAAGTGAACAAGGACCCATTTGGAATTGTAATCCCTATTTTTTGCTGTGTACAACCAATGTGTTTGTGTGTGTGAAGTATTATGAGGAACTGTTTTGCAAATTCTTTTCATATTTGCACTTGAACACTGTTTTCAAATGAGTACATTACTTTTCAATTTTTTTATCAGATATGAATAACTTGCGTTGATTTGTGCAGTTTCATATTTTGAAAAAGGATCTCTTAAAAAGTCTGGTAGAACCTTTTCATCATGGCCATAAGGACCAAATTCATTTACTACCTTTATTATTGCATTTTAAAGTAATTTTAAGACAACAAACTGAATGTATGTAAAAAATCTATTTTCATTGCAAGCAATTTTTTTGTAGCAAAGTAGCCCCACTGTGTAATACTTTCATGACCACACTTAACATTTTATAAAGTGATTTTTGTTGATAAGGCCCAAAAACTATAATTGTTCCATTGGACAATTAGACCTTTCTCCCAAAGACATTTAGTTTTTCCATTTGGGCAGCAGAAAATATCAACGGAGCTTGAAGCTTTCCAATTTTGAGCCAAAACTTGCTTTTTTTGTCTGCACCTTCTCAGTCCTTTGTGATGTGAATCTTACTTTATTTCAGATATTAACTCTGGAGTTTCACCAGTTTCTACTTCATAGAAGATTTAAGGGTGCAGTGTCTGCATTATGCAACAGCCATACAGAGGATTTAAGGGTGCAGTGTCTGCATTATGCAACAGCCATACCCATCTCCATTCTCGCCTCACTTGTGAGCAGGACCCCAAGATGTTTGGCCTCTTCCACTTAAGGCAGGAACTCTCTTCCAACCTGAAGGGGACAAGTCACCTTTTTCTGCTTGAGAACCATGGCCTAGGACTTGGAGGAGCTGATTCTCATCTAATCTTTACACTTTCCTGCAAACCGCCCCAGAGCACGCTGTAGGTCTTAGCAGGAGGGAGCTAGCAGGACAACATAATCCGCAAAAAGCAGGGATGAAATCCTCTGGTCCCAAAACCAGACCCTCTTCGGCCCTTGGCTGCACCTAGCAATCCTGTCCATAACAGTTATGAACATGATTGGTAACAAAGGGCAGCCCTGTCGGAGTCCAACGTGCACCGTGAACAGGTCCGACTTAATGGCGGCAATGTGGACCAAACTCCTGCTTTCCTTCTACAGAGATCCTGCTGTTGAAATGCACATTCCACTCCCACTTCTTATGCAGAGGATCTGCCATTCCAGGGGCACTAACCCTGACCTCCGTGCGATGTTGAAGCGGTGTGTCAGCCACCACGACCAGACAACATCCAGAGCTTTAGGTACTCAGGGCGGACCTCATCCACCCCCAGAAGCCTTGCCAGCGTGAGTTTTTTTTTTTTGCCACCTCGGTGACTTCAGCCTGGGTTATGGATGAACCCAGCCCTGAGAACCCTGTCTCTTCTTCTACCATGGAGGGCATGTCAGTTGGATTGAGAAGATCCTCAAGGTATTCCTTCCACCCTCCAGCGATTTCCTTTTCCAAGGTCAGCAACCCTCTACTCCCACTGAAAACGGTGTTGGCAAAGCACTACTTCCCCCTCCAGAGGGACCGGATTGTTTCCTGAAATCGCTTTGAGGCGAGTTGATAGTCTTTCTCCACGGCCACTCAAAACTCATCCCAGGCCTGAGTTTTTGCCTCTGCAATCCAGAGAGCGGCATGCTTGGTCTCACAATATCTGCTGAGGAGTCCCTCAAGCCAACCAGTGTCCACCACCTGGTTCAGGGATTGCAGCCACAATAGGCACTGCAGACTTTACGGCCACTGCTACGTGGAGCCGCATCAACAATGGAAGTGGAAAGATGGTCCCCTTGGACTCCATGTCTCCCGCCTTCCCTAGAATCAGGGAGAAGTTCTCCTGGAGATGGGAGTTGAAAACTTCCCTGACCGAGGGCTCAACCAGATGTTCCCAGCAGACCCTCACTACCCACTTGAGCCTGCCAAGTGTCCAAGACATGCAGCCGAAGGTCAGAAGATATGACAACAAATTTGATCATTGATGGATATCCTTATGCTTGAACGTAGTATTCATTATGGTCAATCTGTGACTTCTGTCTCATGTTGACATGAAACACCACATGAAACACCATCACTCCCAAGAACGCTAAGAAGGCCTGGTACTCTGTACTGCCGTTGGGCCAAAACAACAGTCAGAGACCTTCACCCCACCCGAAAGTAAAGGGATGCGACCCTCTCATCTACAGGGGTAAACCCCAACATGAGATGATTTATATTTTATATGATTAGAAATTCATCTCTTTATATGTGACAGAGATGCACTAAGATTTCTCCTCTGTTTAGTGTTGTTAGTCTAAGAAGCATTTGTTTGTTTTTCTTTTGGGTGTGTGCGTGTTTTCCTTCCTTTTTTGTTTTTATTACTTTTTGGCCTCTCTTCATCTCACAGCTTTCTGCCTGATTATATTTGGGGTGTTTTTGGACAGCAACCAAAAGCCAATCTAAAATTTGAAATCCATCCAAGGCAACTTGTGTTCTCGATTTGACATAAATTGATAAGAAAAATGCCCACATTGAACTGGGTGGTGATATAATACACTGGTTTGACTTCTGAACTTTTGATCCAATAACTGGACAGTTTACTGTAAGCCAGTAGCTTCAGTTAAATTACTTATTGATTGACATACTGTATTTATAAGCCAAATTGATGGTCAGCAGGGGGAAATTCTGCAAACCATGTCACTGTTCAACAAAATAATAACCAAGCTGCATTCAAGAAGAAATATTCTCCCTAACTTTAAGAATATTTTATTCATATGCCTTTTCGTAGTAAATACTCTCAATTGGCTTTTATAGGGTTGCAAGAACTACATGCTTTATCTTTTCAGATCAGCAACACACTGGAACATAAAAGAAGCGACCACTGGAGTAACAGTGACCAGTTTGCAGATTTTATGGGGTTTTAACTCTTTGTTTAGGGTATAGAATGAAGAATAAAGTGTTTACCTTAAGCTTAGAGAGATATTTAAGCTAAATACCAAAACATGCTTGCTAATTTCCACAAAAAAGAAAACTGATACAATGAAAAGCATAGAGATTGATGATAGTGCATTGTTTTAGAAGAAAACTATTATATTACTGCTGGCACAAGGATGCATTTTATTCCCATCATTATTGTTTTGCACTTTGCACACATAAAACTGGACAGGATTATCACTGTTTATACATCCCATGGAAGGTGACAGGAATGGAACACTCCACTTCTGCTCTTGCGATCTCAGACAGGTCCTTGGCATTTAGAATGAGCATATATGCTGGTCTCTGGGAACCAGGAGCCGCCACAATGGTAAGGAGGACTCCTGTGAAGACACCAGATGCCAGATTTGTTTAAAAAAAACCTGTGCACATGTTTTTCTTTGTGTTTAATAATGTGAATATTTGTACTTTATTTTCTGTAGACTTACCATCATCTTCATCTACGCCATCAGGAGTCTGAACAAACAATGGTTCTGAAGGATAGGATTCAGGTTCTTGCCAAACCCAGGTTTCCTTGGTCTTTACGTTCAGCTTGCAGATCTGGACATAAATCCAGAAAAAGGGTCAAATATAAAGGTTTGTTTAAGTTACTGGTTCTCAGCTCTAATTTTTTAATCTCTTACCCTGTCTGGTATGAAATGGTTCAGTCCCAGGCCATAGGCGTATGTGTAATTCTTCCCCCCATACCTTTGGTAGTTAATCTGTGGAAACTCAAAGGCTAATCCCCCCGGAACAAATAAGTGTAAGACAATAAAGAGAGCACTGAAATATCTGCAAAAATTACTGTATTCAAAAATATATAGCTGTACCTTGACGGGGTCCAGAGAAAAGCACCTCAGGTTCCAGCCAGATCATCCCGTCAGCATGCATGACCGCTGTGGCTGTGGTGTATGGCAGACTCACAAGATTCTTCCCTTGCTCCTCCTACATCAAGTCCATAATATGGTTAGTGAGAACTAAAATCTCTTAGCCTTCTACATACCGCGGGCAGATTTTTGATTTTCTGGTGGCACACCTTGTGGACGTCCAGAGGGATTACATATCTCCGCACCTCTGGCTGCGGGGCCATCATGGCTGCCTTCTTTACCTCTTCCCAATTGGCTCTCAGGTTGGCAAGCCACAGGTAGTTGTAAACAAATTCAAATCTAGATGAAAGAGAGGTTTACACTCACTGACTAATTGTTCCAGGATGCTGGTACCAGGTTTTACCTTTATTGCAGAGAGCTGCATTTGCTCAGAATTGCTCTAATTCTACGTCATAGACTCAAAATCAGGATTTAAACAAACCCTAGAGAATTTGATCAATATTAATTAGCAAGTTGTAGATTCATGATGGTATTCTCAAATTTAACCATGCTAAGTTGGTATTAGTTGGTTAAAAGTTAGTCAATAAGTTATTTTCAGTACTATTTTATCACCAGACAATCAATGCATGAAAGGATATATACACGTCTACTTCAAAGACATTTTCAACCGTCAGGTTAAGCAAAGTTGGACATTGTTTGTGATTACCCTTTCCATGCACAGAGGTCAACCACAATGAATCCTTGGTCCTCATAGGTGTTGATGTGGTGGAACATTCCAATCGCTGCTCCTTTAAACTTCAGGTCAATATACTCTCCAGGGTCTTTCTTTGCAATATGGAAATTAGTCTAGGAAGGAAACAATATAATAGATGTGACCTTTTGGAAGAGAACAGATGAGAAAGTATGTTTTTATTTAGTTTTAACTTTTACCCCTTGGCTTTCATTGGACTCGAAACAGTCCATGTAGTTGGAACCTCGGATGCTCCAAGCACTTAGGAACTTCAGCAGGTTTATCTTCACTGGGGTCTCAACGAAGACAAAGTAGTTATCTGACATGCCAAAGCTGTGATTTTGGAAAGTACAGTTTAAGAACCGGCATCTCACAAAAAGGTGTTGAGAACATGCAAAACACCTCAAAGAGAAAACTAACACAAAATACACCCACCTGTGCACATAAGATGGCTTGAACCTCTCAGCACTAGGAAACTGCACCACCACTTTGGACTTCTCAATAGGGTCCGACTTATCTAAGGAAGGAAAGTTGACATCAGAGTGTTAGGCTGTCATTGATTTGAAGCACAGTAAAATACAACCCACTTTGTTTCACTTGAAAAGGCTGAAAAGCCTTTTCAAGTGAAACAAATCAAAGCATAAACTGAAACAAATCAAATCATAAACTGAATACTTATATGTTTAGGATCCTTAAGGCGTGGGATACCTCAAATCCATAATGCAGAGGGCTTGCTCATTATTTTAAGCAGAGCCTAGCTGAGCACCACTTGTCAAGGCTTGACCCACATGTGCGAGTTAGCAGGGCTCCGCCCACGCCTGGGTCTAATAGCAGGTCTGTGATACGAAGCAAGTTTTGTCTGGTATAGGGGTCTACCTCACACTAAACCATTATCTGACCATTCTTGAGGAAAAACTGTTGTATGAAACTAAACATTTAACATTGGTTCCAGAAAACACAGACCTTGTCGATCATATCAATACTGAGCCCCCCTACCATGTTAAGATGGAAATCCTTTGAAGGGGACTACAAGAAGGTTCCTCCATATAGGTCAGACTCTGACTGTTAACCAGAATTACTGCAACAAGTACTGCCATCCCCGTTTAATTCATAGAAGTAAATCGTAAAATGCACTTTAAAACATTTTCTATAGGAAAAGAGTAAATATGAGTTTAATTTAAAAGGAGGCTGATCCGAACCTTTTTGTGTGGGAGGAATCCTCACAATGTTGTAAGCCAGTGTTGCACCTTTCCCCATGCAGTTTCCAATGTTATATACAGTGCCATCTTGCTCAATGTGGGGGTGAGCTGTGATCCCATTAATGTTTATGTAGTTGCACATGTCAACCTACATGGAAAAAATATTTACAAGCTCCTTTAGTAAAATAGAATCTAAAATCCACACATTTCATGAGTTAAAGATGGATGGACGGATGGATGGATGGATGGATGGATGGATGGATGGATGGATGGATGGATGGATGGATGGATGGATGGATGGATGGATGAAACTATGCAACTTTTAAACTACTGAATATGGAACAAAGTCAAAATTTTTGTCTTTCCAAAGCTTCCTTTCTCTTGCATTCATAACTGAAAAGTAATAGAATTGCTTTTTAAACTTTTACACACTTGCACATTTTTCTTCAAAAATTTTTTTTTTTTGTATTTTTAAACTTATACCAGCTTAAGAATAACTGGCACTCTCAGATACCTTCTTCAGGGTCTCCAGTGTATCAGTGTTCACTTTAGTGATGTAATTAGTTTCTGTCACAGCATAGAAATCCTCTCCAATAGGGTAAACATTGACCAGACAGTTGTCTGTGACCTCAACTCCTTTAAAATAGGAGAAAAACCTGCAAATAAAAAAAAGGTGAATGCATCTATTTAAAAAATGTGCAATAATCATCTTCTATAAATGACTAAAGAGAACATCTGCGTAGGCAACCAACCTGGAGAAGATATTTTTGCAGGGATCTGGATAGGCAAATGTTCCAAACTCAGTGATAACCACTCGTTTTTCTGTGATGGCTCTCACGTATGCATCTGTTCGGACAAACCTAAAGATACAAGAAGTGAAAAATGCATGAAATGAAGATTAAGCTAATGCTTAAATATGACATAAACTAAAACGTTGCCTAATAAGGAACTAAACTTGCATGGAATGTAATTTGTTGAAGCAAAGCAGAATAATGTTATGCCTTAAAAAGTAATGCCAAAGACCAACATTTATATTACCCAGTTTTTCAATTTCTGTACATAGATTATAATTATTGTGTCTTACTTCCTGTAGTAAGTGACCTGGCCATTCTTGAAGTCGAATTTATGCATAAGGGCCTGCCCATCAAAAAGGTGATAGAAGGGTTCATCTCCAACCTCAAAGAGTCCAGGTCCCAAACGGAGAAGACTTCCTTTCAGAAAGGAGGGAATCCTACCTGTGTATTAAGAAGAAATGTTTTTCAATAAGTTGGTTTAGAACATATACTGAAAAATACACTGATATTTGAGAGAAACGTGAAAATAAACCTGTGACTGTAGCAGGCAGTGGTTCAGCAAGCTCCTCACACGTCTCAAATATTTTCTTGTAGCTACCAGCGGGGTGTTCAAATCTGTTCTCGGGCATTAATGGCACAAAAAACATGGTACAGCAGGAACTTAATTGAAGCTTCCGGAATGAGTGGCAATGCATTTCAACAGTCTGCTCTCTTAAACTTTACTCATGAATTTATCTGTTCACAAACAGTAAATATTAATGAAAGTACAGAAAATGCTATTCTTATAAAAACATGTTTGCCTCTCTTTAGGTGATACAGTATTTATCTTGATCAGAAACTCACCTGCTGACCATGTTTTCCGTCTTCTGCGGTGACACACAAACTGTTTTGAAAATTCTTGACCACTTCTGAGCTGAAAGCCTCTGATCTCCCACTGGATTTGGGGTATTTATTTGCCTGGTCAACGTCATGCTAGCTGTGCCGCTTAGATAATCTTTCCCCTCTCCAATCATGGTACACTTTGAACAAAAATTCCTTTGTGTCAACCCCCCCTGCACCCCTGATGGATAACCCGATTTATTAAGAAGGATATGTATTGCAGGAAACAATGCTTGGAAATATTGCTGCAATAGTGCATGTGATTTATTTTCATCAACCAGAAAAACTATGTGAGCTTTGGTGGAAAGATTAATTATTTTCTTTGCACTCTATCAACCTAAACATTTGAAAAATACAACTTTAAGTATGAATGTTTTATAATTTTTATTATCACAAACTAAAACTTCTGCCCGTTAACAGCACTCATTGCAGGTTTATAAAGTATGAGTGTAATAACATAAAAACGTGCACTGTAGTTCTTTGGTTTCATTTAGCAATATGTGACCTCTGTGCATAATAATCCAGGGATTAGACATGAAACAGAGGCTGCCTTGTTCCTCATGGGAACAAAACACACCAAGAGAAAAAGTTTCACCAGAGGCAGTGATATGACGTGGTTTGCACATAATAGCTCACATGCCTCTAAATAAAAAGATCTTGGCAACAATGTTGGTTTGTTTTGACAAAACTACCCAAAACTAAGCTGTTCCTACTAGATTTGTTTTTACCTTCAGTGCCAAGCAGAAGTAATCCCATTTCAAAACCCCTTCTAAGCTATACACCCTTCTTCATTGCAGGGGTAGTGAATTCAGTTTTTGTTTTGTTTTTTTTTTACCATACATGCTTTCATGAAAACCAAATTTTCATGTTTTTTCTGTCAAGAGCACCTACCATCACAAATTATCTGTGCCCAGTATTTAGAATGTATGGATTCAAACCAGGTGATTTTTTTAAAAATAAATAAATAATACATTTTTTTTCATGGCTTTATCAAAAAAGTAATTATAAATGCAAAATGTCGGTCTGACTTCATAGCAGACATATTTACAATGACTTGGCTTAAAAGTCAAAGTCATAGCCACAATATAAAAACCTAAGACACTGAACGTGCAAAAAATATTCCATCAACTTTTATACTGTTATCAATTAGTATGTAATATTATATTAGTAAGTAAAGCAGTCATTAAATTCAGATATAAAATTTAATTATTCATGGCGAACGAGGGCGACCTCTGTAGGTCGATAGAGGCGATTATTTTTTCTTCTCTTACGTAATATTCATATCGTCCAAGCTCAAAATAGGCATTGGATAGGCTAGTATGCCGATTGCCATTACTTCTTATTTTACCAAAGTTACAACAAGTATAAAAGAAATAAAATGCGGGACAAAACGGTACAAAGTAACGCTAGCGTGTAATTCCTGCTATTATTGTATTCCTTGTACGCATGCGCACTAAATTCAAGCATTATCCAATATGGCTGCGATGTCCACCAGCAGACGTTTCTCGTTCTAGTCGATATCTAACATTTGCTCTGCTGGTTATTTTCACAGAAACATTTTTTATGAGATACGAATAGGCGCTACAATCATTAATTTCTGTGTTTGTTATTTTTGTTATTGAAAAACGGTACTTGTGTTGAAAAATGAGTTATACAACGCGGGTGGTTCAGGTGACCAATGTGTCGCCGAGCACAACGTCGGAACAAATGAGGACATTGTTTGGTTTTCTGGGAACCATCGAGGAACTAAAGCTATTTCCACCCGAGTGAGTTGGATTTTACCTTCTTATTTACACTTTTAGGTTAATGAAAATGCAAGTACACGTTTTTCGGAACTCTAAAACTGAAACGTGCTACATTTTATGTAACGGAAATACAGGCCCCATGCTAACCAGAGCACACTGCTAAAGCTAGCTTCCGATTCGTCCCTCGCCGCTCATTTGAAAATCTTAACACCATAGATCCGCCTACAAAACTGTTAATCTAACCTTAAATCTCTGCAGTTCAGTCCGTGTTTTGACAGATTTATTTAAATCTATAGGTTGATTTGGAAAAAATTTGCTCCGTTTGCGAGGCAGAACCCCCCCCCCCCAAATAGATATCACCAAGTTGGTCATGATTAATGTATTTTAAAGTCTGCGTTTAAGACATTTTTAAGCACACTACTCTATAAAAAAATAAATAGCTTTAAGCATATTTGGGAAATCATGATTTAAATACAATTATATGATATATCTTTCTCATTTTGTGAAACTTGTTTGAAATAATATGAAGGGTTTTATCTTCTCCGGGATGCGGCAGATAAGATCCGGTGTAGGGGCGAGAACGTAAACCCATCTGTATTATGTTATGGACAATTCAAAACCTAATGGAGGCTTTTTAGAAAAAATACATTTCTAAAGTATTTTAATATTCACTTTTTGCAAACTAAAATAAATTATGCAGCTCTGGTTCTTTTTTTGCTTTGGGTTTTCTTTTAACAATACTACTAAAAGTTCATTTTTCTGCTTTCATGAAGAAAGTCCACGTTATTTTTATTGATCTGGAGTCCGGATGATTATGATGATGATTATTGATCCAGCCAATCAAGTGAAAATTTTGATGAGGAAACCCATCTCTGGGTGATCGATTGGTTTCTCATGCTATGTGAATATAGTCTCTCCTACAACTGAGAGTTGAGTCCTATCCTTGTAGCCATTATCCCTTCTATTTTGATATTTGATATTGGACCAAAACTATGATCTCTTTGTTTAAGCTGAATAGCAATATAAATTATTAACTTTTGTTTTTATAAAGTAGAAATGCCACCTCTGAATGGAAGTCTTGACCCAAATGTCTAAAAATCCGTATATAAATAAATGGCTGAAAAGTAATCTGCTGGCATACAAAGAATAGTTATAATGAAACGTATATCGCATCTCTTCAAAAATACATTTATCATCCATCTATACTTTTTATTTATTTATTTTTTTTGCAAAGTGTCTTAATGATCAGAAAACCCGAGGTTATAATTAAGCTATTTTGGTACCAATCTAATAATTAAAACCTTTTTGTTTACAGTGATTCTCCTATGCCAGTGACATCCCGAGTCTGCTTTGTGAAGTTCCAGGAGCCAGAATCTGTGGGAGTGTCTCAGCATCTTACCAATACTGTGTTTGTGGATAGAGCTTTGATCGTGGTTCCGTTTGCTGAAGGTTTGTCTCGTCACTCTGCTTGTTTGTTTGTTCACCTTTTGAATGAATGTCACTATTTGTGAATAGTAACATTGTAAACATGTAAAATGGATTCCATCTCCTCACCTCAACGTATCATGTTTTGTTTCTATACTATTTTAAAGCAGATTGAAACAGAAATTGCAGGTTTTTCTGGTTAGTAAAACTGTGTGTAAAGCAGATTTCTTTAATCAGCTCCTCAAATAGATTCAGGTACCACCACAATGCAGTTGTAATTGCTTTGTGTGGTTTATATCTTTGGCTAATCAGTTTTGTTCTTTTTTTTCCTCTGTCTAAAGTTAACAGGTGCCGTTGTAAGAAAAATGTAGCAAAATCTGCTTTACACTTAAGGATTTGAACATTTCCCAGCAGCAGGCCTGTGCAGACATCCCAGAGTACTGAAACCAAGTAGAATAAGCAAATCACCATATGTAAATTTTTTTCCCCCCATATTGGACTATTCGCTGTTAAACCTCTCTCTGTTATTTGTGTGTGTATGTGTGTGTGTTGTGTGTGTGGTTTTTGTAGTGAAGAAGGCAAAAGCAGCCCCTTCGTTGATGGTCGTCTGCCTGCCAACAGGGAATTGTAGACATTTGCAAAGGCCAGCAAGCATTCAAGCCCAACCCCTCTATTTTGTCCTCTATTCTGTCTCTGCCTGGACTTTCTCTTTCCCTCCTTTCTTATTTGAAATGGTTTAGAGTTTAAAGGTCAGATTTGAATGCCTTGTTATAGAAGCATTGCGTAAAGTGCAATGTGTTCAACTTCTTTAAAGTGCTGCCTGGCCATGATATTGATGAAAAAGAGTTATTACTCTTTTATGTCAATTATATTTGTAAAAACAGAACGTAAAGAAATGTTTAAACTCACTGTTGCCTAAGCAAATGATAGTTTTTTGTGTTGTTTTTTTTTTAAGTTCACTGATGTTGTAAATACTTGTAGGATCCCTAGTGTCTCAGAGTACACAGTTTAGTGGGCCTTACCAGAAGACACATTAATTTCTTCTGTGTTAGATATGCACTAAAGGCATTTGTGGCCAGTTTTTTTTTTTTAGAGCATTGACCTGCCAAAATAAGTTTTAGTCAATCCAGGTATTGGCTTTCCAACTAAATTAATAGCATTCAAAATCCGCTCTGTAGCACACCGTGTGTGAGAGCATTGACAAAACAACAAAACTGAATGATAGTGGAGTATTTTAAACTTTCGTATCATAATTAACATGATTAATGATGTTAGCCGACCCAACTAGGTTGCAGTATTGAGGTATATTCCCCAGAAAATCTCCACACTTCCTGTTGAGTTTTTTTACACCTGAAAACATCAAAGGAAAATGGTGAAGAAACACTTGCTGTGAAGTTCTTTGGCTGAACAGCAATAACACCTCTGGAGAAATTTGTATTATAAACCTCCTGCGTTTCCCTCTATTTAATTTCTGACTGCAAAAATGTTTAACGTAGACCCTTAGTAAAACCTTCCACACTAAAGGATGTGAAAGAGCTCAGAGACGGGGCCTCTCTGTACTTATGTATACTTTGATCCCCAATCAGAAAAATGTATGATTGACATTCTCACCAGCTGGTCTACGTATTAATATTTTAGAGATTTCTGCCACCAGCTTCTTAATTTGCACATTTTTAGTTTATTATTATTATGCCTTTGCTAGATGTATAAGATGGTTTAGAAATAAGTCGACTAATTTTGATAAAAATTATTTTAGCATTACAAGCGACTGTTTATAATGGAAATACAAAAAAACTAGTTATGCTTAAAAGGTTGACCCTGAAATAGCCTTGGTTGTTTGGTTTTGATAGAAAAAGCCAGTGTTAACAGCATCAATGTGGCTTAAGATAACCCTATTCTTTCAGTGTGAGCTAAAGCTGGACTTCGAAAAGGGTAACTGTTTTTATTTACTGGATGCCTGATGTCACTGATTATAAAACTCCTCCTTGTTATTAATTGTTTGAAATATCCAACCCACATGACAATGCTAGTGCAATATTCTCTTTTAACAGTGGTCTTTTTTTGTTTTGTTGTTGTGTTTTACAGTTCTTTTTCCTGGCTCAGCCAGTCCTGTATACCAGACCCTGCAGAAAATACCATCCAACAGTTTTGTGTCCTGCAGCAATTTCTCTCTCCAGTGTGCTCTTGTGTTTAAATGTTTTCCCTGTTGTGTGTCCGAATTTAGGTGATGTGATAATTGTGAATGGGTTGAGACAAATGATGAGGTGTTTTGGAATTTGCGCCATTAAAAAGTAAAACTAAAGCTGTTGTATATTTCATGTAAAGCTGATAGCTGTAAAAAAGAAAAAAAAGTTTTTATTATATTAGCAAAAATTAATCGAGACCTCATCCCCTGCCAAGGTGTGGTTAAGTGATGCAGTGTGAGGTAAGGATTTTTAGCCTATGATGTACAGCAGGTACGCTTCCTACCCTGAATTTCATTATTTAGTCTTACCAATTAATCCTCTGAAATGTGTTTTTGGTAAGTAGACACTGATAGCCTTTTTTTTTTTTTTTAGTTTTCCTGCCAAATCCTTAAAATTCTCTCTGTTGTGTGTATCTCGATTTTTCTCTGTGTGCTTTTAGTAGCGAAGCCGCCAGCGTGAGTCGCTTGTTTCAGTAAGCATCTAAATGAAAATTGAGGGCACACCCAACTGGAGAAGCCGATGTGCTTGCTAACGTTTGGTTCATGACTTAAAAAACACATTCAGGTGATATATTCTTGGCAGTGTTCATTGGAATAGTGTGATTTATTCCAGCAATAGTTAAGTCACTGCAATGATTACTTTTTGAATTTGGGAACACTGATCTGTAAGTGACCACTTTGTTGAACCTAATTTGAAGAAATGCAGTGAGAAGACTTTTCTTCTTTTTTTTTTCTTTTTTTTCTTTTTCAGAACGTCTTCTATGAATTTTCCAGCTGTGCCGGGGTTCTCTCCTAATGCCTGTTTTTTATTTTGCTGTAGGATCTATTCCAGATGAGGCTAAAGCTTTGTCCCTTTTGGCCCCAGCAAATGCTGTTGCAGGGATTTTGCCAGGCGGAGGCCTTCTCCCGACACCGAATCCTATTCCAAATGCAGCTGTAAGACTTCAGCTCCAAACATATTACTGAACACACACACAGATTGTACAGCACTTTGGAAAAATCTTAACACGCCTTCAATTTTCACACATCACAGCCACAAACATTACTCATATTTGGAGGATTTTATGTACAGGGAAATGGTTTATTGTGAAATTGAAGGTAAAAGATACTTGGCTTTTAAAGCAGCACTAAGCAACATTGTTACTTTTAAGACCCTGTGAAGAGAATTCTCCAGTTTTCTTCTAAATACATTATAAATGTCAAATGTTTTGTTCTACATGCGTAAAATGTCTCCCAACCTTTTATGATAGCAATGTGGCACTAAAATTAAATTTGGTTTTTAATATTCCTCTTTCAGGAGCTTTTTTTGGGTTTGTCGTCATCATGCTACCTTCAGCATAGGCCCCGCCCCCCTGCTTTCCCAGCAATATAAAAACAAATGGCGAGACAAACTAACGGCACACATACATTTATAATTTAGACGGCTTTCAGGATCTCCTATTCTAAGTCCGTGTGATATTATCTGTTGGAGATCAGGTCTCTCATCTCTACCTACTGGCTCTGGTCAGGTTTCTGTGCCACCGACCCGGTAGAAGTTTAGCGGTGGCCCAATTTAAAGCCATCGCTTTCTTACCTTGCTTAGTAAGAAACAGTCAATCAGATGTCAGGGTTTCAGTGGGAGCAGCCCTAGTCCCGCCTCCTTGACGTTGATTGATGTGTGACAGTTTGGATTAATTAATGCTGTGCTTCATCGCAGGAACATGAAATAATTTGATAAATCACAAAATATTTATTTCATAAAATAAAACAATTATGTTTAACTGGCTTCCATATAATTAATATGATTTATTAAATAGATTCTGCTGTTGTTACCAGTTTTAATACATCCTACATGAAAATAATTATTTCCTAAGGCTTTTATTGTAGTGTGGCAATCGTCAGCCTCTATATCAGAGTAGCAGTTTTTGTTTTATCAATGTTTAAAAGACATTTATCATTTTCCTTCTTTACAATTATCCACTACCTCTTGTTTTTCTTTCAAATAACTTCCTAATACAATACCAGACAGGGAGTGCCCTTTTCAGTGCACCATTGAGATCATTTAGATCTTAGTTTCTTGCCCATCTTTTGTTAGTTAGTTCAATTATCTTGACTAGAAACTTGTTTCAAGGATTTTGTATATCAGGCAAAGGAAGCATGTGTAACAACCTTTATTTTTTTTCCAGCTTGGAGCCAACCCCTTTGGTGCTCCCACCATAGATCCAATGGCGGCATTCGGATTTGCTGGACCCAATATGAACCCACAGGTGATCGTTTTTACCACATTCTTCTGGAGCCTTTTAAAAAAAAAACATTCAATAGACTTAAATATAATCTTCCACCTTCCCACAGGCAGCTGATCAGTTGCTGAAGATGATGACAGATCCAAAGTAAGTGTGTAAAGATGTCAAAATCTATATGTATAAAAAGTTTGGAGTAGCTCCAGTAATTATCAGTGAACTGTCTTTTGTCAGACTGAACCCTTTGGCGGCTGGATTAAACCTCAGTGCCAGCCTGAAGGCTGATGCATCCAATAAGGAAATAGAAGAGGCCATGAAGAGGGTCAGAGAGGCCCAGTCACTCATTTCTGCTGCTATTGAACCTGGACGTGAGTGCCTAAATACCTTCTGTTTTTGCTTGCCTGACTGTCAAATAACTAAATAAGAAATCTGATAAATAAGCTTAGGCATATTTTGAGTGGATGGGTATTGTTTTGTTTTTTGCAGATAAAGAGAGCAAAAAGAAGCATTCTCGGTCTCGATCTAGATCCAGAAGAAGGAGGTCCAGGTCGCGTTCAAGACACAGGTAAGGCTGTTGTGGGGAAGGCCGACATTGATGGACATTTCCTGTGCGTTGACAAATAAGTTCATCCTCTGGATTTTCAGTCGCAGGCGAACCAGGAGCAGATCAAGACGCAGATCCGCCTCAAGAAATAGGAGGCGCTCCAAAAGCCCACGCAGGAGACGTACTCACTCCAGAGACAGGGGCAGGCGATCTCGAAGCAGATCCAGGTTAGTTTCTGGTGCGAAAGGTTCACCTTGAATCTGTTGTCTGACATGAACAACTGGAGGAACCTATTGGTGATCTTGGTATATAATTTATCCACAGAGAAAGAAAGAAGGAGGATGTTGGAAGGAGGAGATCAAAGACACCTCCTAAAAGCTACAGTACAGCCAGAAGGTCACGTAGTGCGAGCCGGTGAGTACAGCCTGATTAGTTTACTACCGCACTGCTTTTAGTTGGAAAGTTAGTGTAGAATAGAGTATCCTGATAACATAGAGAACATTTCTTTTGATTATTTTAGTGAGGCTTCCTAAAATGTTAGCTTAAACCATCCAATCCTTGTCTGCTTTACAAGCATTTAATAACCGCTTCTAAATCTAATAATAGTGAATAAAGCTGTTCTTTGTTTCTCATGTTAGTATGAAATAAAAACATCCTCATAAATCAGGTGGCTCAGTACAATATAAGCCCCTGTGTCTTACAGAGGGCAGTTCTTTGTAATAAACTCAATCAGCATAAAAAACATCGCTTTTCTCAACCTCCTGTTTCTGCTGTTCTAAATGATGATTTTACTATTGACAGATCAGTATGAGAATCCTGAGAAATGTCTTTAGCTTAAACAAACCTCGCCTTGATATTACTAAATCTAGATAAAATTATCCCATTTCTATTGTAAACTGCTCATACATTGACCATGCTTAATTATAAAATAGATTACCTTTGACATTGATGCGCTAACTTGAATCGAATTATAAACACTAATCACTCTTTCTTCTGAGGTAGTTTTTAACTAATAAGTGTGAATAGAGGAAGGATGGCTTTCAATTGTAGAGTCCAGTCAATTCATTTTTAAAACCTTTGCATACCATCATACTTACTGGTATGAAAGTAACTGTCTCAAACCTTATCACTGTTTTTTTTTATTGAGAAATGTATGATGCATTGATAGGCAAAAACAGGTTTTCTTTTTTTTTCTTTTTGCGCTTTTTGACCCTTCCCTACTGAATACCCTGTGTAAATATGAAATGAATTCCAGGAGACGCAGGAGAAGTCGCACCGCCAGCCGATCTCCAAAGAAATCTCCAAAAAGGAGAGTTTCTCCTTCTCCATCCCCTCGAAGGTTAGTGTACTTCTGTTTTTAATGTCTTCACAGTTTGTATTAGTATTGTAAAGTGTAGATGTGTGACCCATGTATGGAAGCCTCGGTCCTTGAAGCAACCATCAACCCACTGCCACGTTGACCATTGCTGCATGTCTTCTGCCTTCTCTCTCTTAACCCCATTTCCTGTGAGCCTACTTTCAAATAAAGCCCCTTCCACCAACCCTGTTTTGATCATATCCTGTTTCACTGTGTGACCACTCAAAGATTTCATTAAGGTATGTTCCTGGTTTCAACATATCATTACGGGTTTTCTTTGTACAGGCACAAGAAAGAAAAAAAGAGGGACAAGGACAGAGAGAGGGAACGCAGGAGTGATAAAGAACGCGTTCGTGAGGAAAGAGAGCGCTCTACCAGCAAGAAAAAGAAAAGTAAAGACAAAGAACGGGAGCGTGAAAGGAAGTCAGATGTTGACAAAGGAGATATTAAGGTTTGTTTTAAATCTGCAGCGAACATAATTCTTTACAGGGCATCTTTTTTCTACTCGCATCTTTTATAAAAATATTGAAAAAAAAAATTGTTTTTTTTTTTACAGATCACTCGAGATTATGATGAAGAGGAACAAGGTTATGACAGCGAAAAGGAAAGGAAGGATTCAGACGACTCTGCCATGTCTCCTCAGTCTGTGGAGGGAAATGGCTCAGCCCGGCTGATGAAGCAGGCCAAGGTTAATGGAGCTGATGATCACCACGAAGAGGACATGGATGTCAGCGACTGAGAGCTGCTTCCTCACAGAGTATCAGTTCATTTTGGTTGGAAACATTCTACAATTTTTCCCCCTCTTGGGTAAATTTAAAACGTGAAGTGTTTGGAAGAAAAAAAATCTGTTTATCGTACAAATGACAAGTCTGTTGTTTTGCAAATGTATATTGCAGCGTCGTTTGCCTAACAGTTCTTTTGTTTATTTTTTTTTCATATATCTCGGTTCGTCAATAAGTACAGATTTATTATTTGCCACCACAGATGTAGATTAGTTTGAACTGGAAGTTAGTTTGCTTCACTACAATTGAGCTCATGTTTTCTAAATTTGTTGCTTCATGTATTGTATCTTTCTTTGTGTCGTGGTGTACATGTCTTTCCCTCTTCTTCACAGAACAGTTGCATCTTGCCTCTGGCCTGCAAGCATTTTATCAAGGATTTCTTTTATATAATAAAGCCTGTTTGAAGAGCTAAGACTTGTGTTTTCTGTAGCTTCCTTTTAGTGTCCAAAAACATGGATTTCAATGAGTCGGGCATGGTAAAAAGTATGAAGAAATTTGCACTTTTTTTTTTTTAATCCTCCCTCTTGTCTTGCCTTCTTCAATCACTCTCTTCCTCTCTTATCTATCCCACAGTTCTTTTTGAGCAGACCTTGATGTTTCATTCCTAAATATATGGTCCTCATGCTTTTTTTTTTTTTTTTTTTGCTGTTTCTTTTTCTTATATCTCTTCCCTGAGTGCCCCCCTATTCTATTTTCCCCTTTTTCTTTATCTAAAAGTATATTACGATCAACTGATATCTAACAATGGGCACAGTTACAAGCCCATTATCTAAGGCCATGAGAGTATTCAAGAAACTAGTATCCCTATCGATAAAATCATCAATTTGTAAAGGGCAATAAACTGAATATCTGTCCTGCAGTATTGATCATTGATAGAGAAGACATAAAAGTGGAACATATTCTTTAAACGTATTAGCCACATAATCTGGATGCGGTTATATTGATCTCATAATAAAGTAAAAACACCTTGGTGGTGTTTTTTTTTTTTTTTTTTGCTCTTGATTTCTAGAATAGCTTTTCATCTTTGAAATATTGCAAACATTTGAAATATCCTGTCCAGAGATGGTGCTGAGAAACAACTCTATGCATTTGTTATTTCAAGCTGGACTGTTGTACTTCTTTACTATCAGGAAGTCCTCAAACTGTAGTTAAGCCTTCAGCTGGTCCAAAATGCTGCAGCCAGAGTTCTTTTATAAAATGTTTATAAAATTAGATATTTCTTAGCTTTTCCTCATTAGCTTCTTGTTAAATCCAAATAGAATTTAAAATCTTCCTCACGTATAAAGCCCTAAATAACCAAACCCCATCTTGTATCGGAGATCTTATTGTTTTTTATGTTCCACACAGAGCACTTTGCTCTGGATCTGCAGGTTTACTAGTGGTTCCTAAAATGGGAGGCAGATCTTTTAGTTATCAGGCTTCTCTCCTGTTGAACCAACTACCCATTTTAGCCCTGAAGCAGACACTGTCTACTTTTAAGGGACGGCTTAAAACTTTCCTTTTTCATAAAGTGAATGCAGGAGTAGAGTGTAAACATCCCGATCCAGCAGGGGCGAATTTAAGTCCAAACATACATTTCTCTTGGTCCTATTGTGGCTCTATCTTTCTTTCTCATCCAAGATAGGCTATTCAGAGCTTTGCTCTGTATTTGTGCTGCTTATGTTTGGGCTGCTGGATCACATAGGGACCACTTTTCCTCATTCTGCTTCATTCTATCTCTACTTTCCCATTCTTTAGTATTTGTCAAGTTCTACTCAAAACTTTATGGCAGATGGCCACGCACACTGTTCAGCTGGAGGTTTCTTCCTGTTAAAACAGTTTTCCTCTCCACTGTCACTGCATGCATCAGTAAATTATAATGTCATGCCATTTTTTGTTTGTTAAACCCTTTTAGTTATATTCCTGGTTAAAGCACTCTGTACAGTCTGCTTCCTTATTGGTAGCAGTTGTTTAACAATCTAGGTACAATTTTTAAATAACGGTTTTACTTATGTAAACATAAAAATGGAAAACTAATAAGGTGCTTGAACAGTTTTTGCCTCAACAAATGTCTCACGACATAAAATATTCCCAGAGGTTATTTTTTTGTTTCAGAGATAAAAACAGCCAACTTCTCAGTCACTTATACACATTGGAACGTCTTCTGAAATCAGTCTCTACTGACAGCGGTTAGCGCTGTTGCCTTGCAGCAAGAAGGTTCCGGGTTCAAGGCCTGGGGTCTTTCTGCATGGAGTTTGCATGTTCTCTCTGGCTTCCTCCCACAGTTCAAAAACATGACTGTTAGGCTAATTGGCATCTCAATTGTCCTTAGGTGTGGGTATGTGTGCACACGGCTGTGTGTCTCTATGTTGCCCTGTGACAGACTGATGACCTGTCCAGGGTGTATCCAGTCTGCCGGAGATAGGCACCGGCCCAACCGCGACCCTGGCGGATGAAAATAGATGGATGGATGAATTTTGAGCCTGGGTTGTATGAAATTACATTTTTAACCACTAGGTGGCAGCTGAGCTAATGTAAGGGGTTTAACTGAGCCTCTCTGATATAATTTGTTTATTAAAGCGTATAAAGAAACTACACGATCAAAGTGCTTAAAGCTGTTTTAAGATGTGCACTTCAAAAAAGAAAAAAAAAATAAATTCAGGACCATAGCCATTTGGGGCAGTTTTTATTGCTATTTGAACGCTCTCCAAAACAGTATTCAGGGCTACAACCAAATTCTTCACAGATCTCATCTCCACATTACATGCACCGAGAAGTCAAACTGAAAATAATGACACTAAGACGGGTGTAGCTGAAACATGATGCTGGTGCTTTATTTAAAGGGATGTGAAGTAGATATGGTTGCAGTACAGAACAGCTGAAGCCAGCAACAATTTGATGGATCGCATCATTTCTTGTCTCAATACTGATGTCCAGCTTGATAAACTTCACAGCTGAATTTCCACTCCTTGGATTCATATACATTTGGGGGAAAAAAAAAAGTGTGGAATCGCAAGACATCGTTTCAAAGTGTTAGTGTTATTTTTCGCAAACCCGTTAATCTAAAAACTCATGTGTCTGCATGTACTATACACTAACAAACTCTTGGCTAATGTAGCATCAGGATACATTTGATCCAGGAGGCTAACAGAGCTGTAGCATGCCTTTAAATATCAGTGCAGTATTAAGACTACAAACTGTTTACCTGATACCCCAATCTGACTTCTCCCACACACAAACATACACAGAACGTTTCAGGACACAGCGGACGTACTCACTCGTACCGAGCGCAGGGGTTCGTACTATCACGACAAAACACAGACAGCTGAGAGGTAACATGAGCAGACCTGAAAGCACAGGAGGCCGTGTCCTGCACAGGGAAAAGGCTTTGATATCAAACTGTTTGAGGTTGTTGGTACTAAACCGTGTCCCATTTGGGTAAAAAACATTCTTAAGTACAGGAAATGTATTGCTACACAGTGTTATTCCTTTGAGTTTATAT
>JAUZNJ010048717.1:0-31228 GCA_034780135.1 Jordanella pulchra
CCAGTGGTTTTGGTTAACCAGTGGTTTTGGTTAACCAGTGGTTAACGTGCCAGTTCACCTCTGCAGCTGACTGGGCCGTCTTCTGCCATGGCGCCTAACTCTCCGTCTGATCTACCACTGGGAACAACCACTGGGTGAAGGTTCAACACATATAATTTAGTCAGATGATATTAGTTACCTTTAAAAATTGGATCATTTTATTTTACTTTTAATTCTTACCACAGGGCACATTAAGAGATGAATAATTACTTTAGACATGCATGAGTATTGAAAACAAAAGGGTAAATAGTCAGGATCCAGCGTTAGATTTATCCTCAATACTGTCGCCTCAAACTTGGACTTTATGACCATGAACATGATTTTTTCTTGCCAAATACACAAATGTTGATTTTAATATTTTGCCATTTATTTATATTTTCTTCTCGAATTGCTTCAGATAAAAATGTGGTTTATTAGAGTTAATCAGTGATTAAAAATGGACCAAATGAACAAGGATTTTAAAGTAGCTTTTTGTATTTAGTCAGGTTATCATAGTCTGATAATAAAATAAGTCTGATCTAAAATAATAAATGTGACAAAAAGGCAAACAGGAGAAATCTGTTCCAACAGCGCTCCATTATATTGTAACTTGGCTTCTATTGTCTCATAAATTGGCTTGAATTATGTCTGCTGTGATTCTTGTGTTGTATAAACAAAGACATGTAAATGAGAATTAAAATCCACTTGAATTAAAGAGGTTAAACAGAAATGCAGTGAGAAACTGCCTCTGGGTGTTGCCTTGAAGCATATATCAGCATTAGCCGAGTTCCCCTCAACTGAAACCCGGTTATGACCTGATGTTTTGCATCTGAAATAAATTCCGGTGTAACGGATATTTCCCGGTACTGCCAGGCCCGCTCCGCTCCGCTCTATGTCACACTGCATCAGTAGACGCCTAGTGATTCAGAGGAAATCCCAGCCGACCTCAGAAGCTCAGCGGTGGGCGGTGAAACCAAGAGGAACTTCCTCAGAGTGACATCACCAAGGCCGTGATTACGCCTCAGCCACAGATTTCCCCATCTTTACAGTGGAACCAAGAGTTGAAACCTTATCCTCAGCAGCTTCCGCACCAGTTTATTACATGAGTATAATCTGGTTTCAATCAGTGTGTAAACAGTCCATTTTTAACACAGCGTGACACCCAACACTCTGAGGAGGTTTGAAAAGATATTAAAATCCCAGATTAGACAACATTAAAATATCTATTAAGGTAAAAACTATGCTGTTTCTAAACGCATTTCAGGACATTGTTGGTCTGCTTGTAACTCGACATTTATCAGCATTTATCGGCAGCCTGCATCTTTAAAATCCTGAAAGGAGTCTGGTTCTTTTCATAGCGCTGCCACCAGCTGTGGGTGCCACAAGGCGGAAGTGGTGGCGCCAAGCTACCAATGTGGTGAAACACACGCTCTCCATAAACGCTGCTGATGATTTCCATTAATGCTACCTGCTTTCTACCGGAGAAAGACGACTGACACACGCCAACACTTCTCAGCTTTCTGCAGCTTTAAAGGAACCTAAACCTCTTGAACGGGTAAAAGTGAGAGCTGTATGCGAAACGTCTGCTTCTCATTAAACACATAGATGATTCAGCATGAAGTCAGCACAAATACCGCCAAGAACAACTTGTGTTTGAACTAATTCTGCTGGTTCTCAGAGGTAAATATGAACATGTTTTTTAATAGCTTTAATCCTCGTCCTGCAGCAAAAACATCAGATTCAGTTTTACTGTTTGAGCCTTTGTCATTTATAACATCCAAAATACCGTTAAGGATACCGTGATTGAACTAAACCAACTGAGTCCTCTCAACATGAAGGAGCAGCTCCTCTTCAAGTCTCCCCAAAATCCAACCAATCGGACTCAAAACAGGATTCTGACAGACTTTATTTTTGCTTTGCAATCTACAGCAGAGTGAGATCGTCATGTCTGGACTGGAAAACCTGAAGCAAACTTTAGCATCAACTGAATCTGAATGCCATTGATCTAGACATGATGAGCACCTCTTAACCATCTTTAAAATAATTGGATGGAACCTTAATGAATAAAGACAATATCTTCCTCTATCAGAGACATTTTCTATTTATACGTGTGAGAGCCGCTAACTAAGGTTGAGTCTTTTAGGAAGCAGAACTTGGACATAAAGCAGCACTTTTGATGTTGCAAAAGGGACAGAAAACATCTCCCTGCTCCCTATGGACGATCTACCAAAAGCGTGATGTCCAGAGCATCGGAAGCACGCAGACTTTGAACACGTGAGGAGATCAGCTGTTCCAGTCATCAGAGATGCCAGTTGGGAAGGTTTTCCTCTGAATTCCTTCTCCATTACCGAAGCTGTTATCACAACATTAACACAGGATTTGGTTGTTATTACGTGTAAAAAGTCCCTGCATCATAAGTAAAAGTTTCCTTTCTGAAATGTGAGCTCAAAAGTATAAAACCCAGATGAAAACTCTTCTTTGAAGTTAAAATATTTCCTCCCAGAGAGCAAACACATGGAGATGCTTTTGAAATGATGGGAGACACCTATCAGCAATGGAAAAAACCTAAAGCTGATGTTTTCTGCAGGTCCAACTAGAGGTCCTGCAGCCTGAGGCAGAATCAGATCCAGACGACAGCATCTGCAGAGCCGTGCAGATCTGGTTAGAGCTGCACGTTTGAGCCGACTTGAAACAGTAAATGATTAATAGTTTACATAGAAACAGACTTCAGCATCATCTGTGGGTTACTGAGGCGTTACGAGCTAACAGATTGATACAGAGCTTGTTTTGTCTACAAATTCAGACAGAGAAAAAAGTCAAAGTGAACAAAAACCAGCCACCACCTGCTGCATAAAACACCTCCACACAGAAGAAATGCTGATTAATGTTTCAGCGGCTTTAACTAAGCCGCCAAACTGCAGAGGAAGAGTGGAAACAAGCTGCACATGCGCCATGCAGCAGTCAAAATAAAGATACTCTGAGTTTTTCTACTACAGGAGAAACAGCTGCTGCAGAGCAGCTGCAGCATGTAAACAACAACGTTAGGGACTGAATGCTGGAACAGCATCTCTATAGAGTCTTACCTGCAGGGTGAAGAGGAGCAGCAGCAAAGAGAAAACAAACGAAAATGCATTGTTAGTGAAAAGTGAAGCTAGAGTTTCACAGAAGACAAGAGCTGCTGAGAAATCAGGTTGTGCAGGTCGTCAGAGAACAAGTTTACATGAACTGTAGTCACCTGTTGGAGTCAGAACGCTGCGTTCTGCCTGAATGGCTTCCTGGGCTCATTTCTGCTTTCTCTTTACTGTTTACATGTGCAAACCACTCTGGCTTGGTTTCAGGTTAAGGTTCAAACACAACCAGGCTGATGGTTTAATACGTTGCATTCGCGCAGATTTTCATGAATCTTTATGTGAACGGTGACATGGGAGGCTAACATCAAATGCATTTAGGAAGGGCAAGAAAAACAAGCATAGCTAACTGGATGAAAACAGAGACTGGTACGTGGAGGAGGACAGAAGTTTGGTTACAGCGAGGCAGGTTTCAGGACATCTGCCACCAGCAGGTGGGTGTTTGATCTGGATACCAAGAGATGAAGACTTTTAGAAAAACAAATCCTGATTTAACCCAGATTTAACCTCAAGCCTCAAGACGACAAAAACGGTCAGGTTTGATCCAGAAGCTGCAAAAGTTTTGAGGAAGAAGAAACAACAACAACAAAAAAACACTTTATAGAAATCTGATGGATTCCCACATGGAGAAATCAGGATTTATAAATTCTTATTTTAATCCAGAAACGTTTGGACCGATGATAATTACATGTATTCTCACTGGGATCAAACCAGAATTTGTTCTGTTTTCCATTGCTAAAGGTTTAATACTGTAACCCAGCATTAATGCCAAATACTATAACCTCCACACGCTCCAACTGTTTTCATGTCTTCACTCCAAGCAGCATCACGTGATCTGCAGATGAACAGCACAGCCGGAAACCATTTTCCTCTCCTAAATAGACTTGTTTTGTTTGGAAATGAAATACTGGCCAACATAAACTTGTCACAAAGCGAGTCCCCATGAGGGACTGCAGCGCCGGTGCCTCTGCAGGGCTTTACCACAGAACCCAGCTTGCATCAGGGCTGGGAACACTTGTTTTCCATCAGTCACTGGAGATCAGCGCTGACTGCAGACGCTGGCCTAAACCCGCTTTTGGTCTCAACGTCACGCCGACCGCAGTGGAAAGAACGCTTCTATCAGATCTGTGAGGAGCATCGGATGAAAACTGGACCGAGGCACGGCTCGGTTCGCTCTCTGAGGACCGCAGAGAATTATATGGTTTCAGACATTAAGCAGGAAGCATTTTCCAGAAGTAAAGTCCAGATAAATACCAGAAAATCAAAACATTTTTGGATTGTTTTTGAACCATTATGGGATTTTTGGTCTGTGTAAAAATATCCTTTTGTTTGTGAATAACAGAAGCAATGAAATGAAATGTTAGGCTTCTGGCATCTTTTCTCATGCGTGTTTTTTTTAAGAGCAACATGGAGGCAAAGGTGTGGTTGTCTCTCAGTAAACTAGAGCTGCTGCACAGAATAAAGACTGTTCATGTAAAACTTCACATGACTAGAGGGTCTCATTTAGAAGTTGGGAAAACTCTGAATACTTTAAAGGAATCTAACTCTAAAAAAAAAATCCAATTCCTCCATTTGTGTTTTCCGTCCAAAACTGTCCCCGTTAGAGATTGCTGATCAGGAATGCCCCACCTTCCGCTCCAACAACTGTTATTTGTGGATCTCACTTTGTTGGCCCTAAAAATAATCATGCATGTCTAAAAATATTCCAGAGGGCTGCAGCACACATGGCTGCCGACCGCTGCAGCTGTTGCTCCATGCAGCCTCAATAGGAAACACATGACAGGACGTTAAACAGGGAATTGCTGCAGGTACGTTTTACTTCCTCAGTCGCAGTTTGCTGCACGGTTTCTGATTTAAGTGAGGATCAGGTGTCTGCTGTCCATTGCAGGGTTAAAGTGGAGGGATTTCTTAACTGCAGCCCTTGTTTTGGTGTGTAGGGCTGCTGGAGAGGACGGCCAGTTTGCCGACATGTCTGAACCAGATGGAGGGAGGCGCCGGTTCCTCTTTCATCTGCAGGAGCTCGGGTATGTAAACAAGGAGGAGCTGGGGCCCACAAATCAGACCGTTTTATCGTTCAACTGGTCAAACATTAGGGAAAAAACTGATTCTATTCTGAATGATCAGGTTCTGTTCCTTCAGCGACAGAAACACAAACAAATGTCACATTAGATCAACTTCTAGCTGTAAAACCAGATTTTCTGTACTGATTCTATAAATCTACAGAGCTACGGTAGGTTGGCTGAAACTCTATGTTAGATGTTTGAACCTTTCTTACTGAATAAAAACTAATCTGAACCTAGAAATGAAGGAATCCATTAAATTCTGATCAACCTTCCTTCGAGGTAGAAAGCCTGACCCAAACCCAGTGGGATCCTCAGGCTCTCAGAGCTTTGGCCGCGATGCTGAAACCCAGGGTTTTGTCTTCAAGGCACTTCCTGAGAGCACTTGTTGGTTTGATCGGTCCAACAATAGCAGGCAGCTGTGGGCTGAAGTCAGAAAGCAAACAGCTTCGAACTTTTGGCTGCAGAGAACTAAAACCTGCTGAGAAAAGACAAGAATCAGCAACTGAAGATCAGCCAATTGTGAGAAAGAGCTGCTCCTGTTGTTGCAGCAATCTCTACTTTCTGGCAGGTTCTCATGCCTTTAATGACCCACGCACACTCGCCCGGCTGCCTATATAAACTCTCATTCATGAGGAGAGAGGCGCGGCAGTTGCACTGCCAGTAATTTTCCACCATAAAAATCCAACCAAACTGGATTCCCTGTCATTAAAACTGCAACTCTGCTGCAGCTCTGAACGCGTTTCCCCAAAAGCTCTGCAGCAGCGCGCTCCCACAGTGGACACCCCAGTCAACCAACCCATTTACTGCTCAGGGCTGCTTGTCTACAGCGAGGACATGAACTACCTGAGCAGGCAGGCCAACGGGTCGCTGAGCAGGAACAGTTTAACTCCTACATCTGAATGGGTTCTTCGTTTGAGGCTGATCTGTGTTCAAATGCAGAGTTTCTGCAGCAACAGAAACTGAAGCTCAGCAAATTCTAACATATATTCACACCTTTTTTTTTTGCTGAAACAAAACGAGAAAAGGCAAAGATGAAATGCAGGTGGTGATTCTGCTAGCTCTACCTGGAAATGTGTTTTTAATTTTATTTAAGAGTTGTTAACTAAACTGTTGTCCAAAAACCCAGGCAGACTAACGGCTGTTTATCACTAAAGGTTTGTGGGTGATTCTCCAAATAAAGTCACACTGAGTCGTGATATTTTACAGAAAATCAAACACTTTTTTTAGAAGTATTTTGTTGTAGAAATGTGTAGAAACATTAACTGATAGTGGTTTTAATGAAATTGCATTAATATATAATAAATATTAAAGCATATATAATGATAGAAATGTTTATTTTCTGACATATTAGCTTCTTTTTTAGACCGAGCATAAAATATACTCAAAATACAGAATATAAAAAGTGTTTTTGCCTTTATTTTGTTCCTGTTCCCTTCCTTCCATGGAGCTAACACTGATATCCCATCATGATTTCTGCTGTCGCCTGACAACCAATGTGTTTACAGGCAGACAATATTTAAAAAAAGGTTAAGTTAAATGACAGTGAACCATTGGGACAGTTGTTCCTTTTATTAAAAAAATAAATACAATACTAATATATGTTTTAAGCACATTATTTTTTTATTTAAATACATTTTTTGTGCCCCTTGTCAATAAAGTTACTGTTGAATCTAATTTATTTAAAACATTTAACATGAAACCATGTTTTATATAATTTATATTAATCTATCCTACATTTTTGTTAAGTTTGTTTTTTTTATCTAGTAAAAGCAGCATGAATTCAAAAATAGTTTTCCTAATTTCTGTCTGAGATACAAATTGTTTGCTGGTTGTTGAATCCTCCATATCTGCTTCAACTCATCAGTTCTTGGTTGTTTTTCTGGACCAGCTTCTCCAGTCGGTTCACATTAATTGGACCAGTTGTTTAGGAAAAGCCTCTCATGGTTTTAAAGGGAAAAACTGACCGAATGGTGATTTAGATGCATTAGTTAAAGTAAAAACACTGACAAATCTCTTTTTTTAGCTGTTATTTCCTGATGTATTCTGGCTGAGAACAGACATCAGCTAATCAGTTGCTCCTGTGTCCCGCGGTGAGTTATCACCATTCCTGGAACATCTCTGGACTCCCTTATATAAAACACATCCGTCTCCAGATTAGCTAATGAAAAGAAATGCTAACTTTGACACATTTAGGCCGATAAAAGAGGAAGTGGAGTCAGGAAGCAGCTTGGTTTTCTGCATCCTGACTCTGGACATTTCTGAACTACTTTCTTTTTTATGTCCATAAAGAAAAGAAGCTGAGATGTTATGAGTGAAACATTTATCCATTAGAATATCACCTTTATAAAAAGATGGAAGGATATATACGTCAATATAAATACGTCTGTTAATGAATATTTTCTGACTCTTTCAACACAAAAAATGACCACAGCGCTGACAGTTAATTTATGCTTTCGTTAAGGTCCTACAGCACTGAGCTGCATCACTGTCACATGACCAGACCAACACCCCACAGCCGACCTAAAACACAGACAGCAATAAGACGGATAAAAGCACAGATCATCAATATCAGGAACTGGTACTAATGTAACCGTTGACATAAAGCATGGTGGTGGCAGTATCATGCTGTGGACCAAGCAGGTCGAAGGTTAAATCTGAGCACAGTTGGCTTTTCAGGAAAATCATCCCAAACTTCTGTCTTTTAGAAGACAAAGATAGACGCAGGTTCTGTCTATCTTACCATTTATGGCAGAATAAAAGCAAAACACCGGTTAGGAGGCCAAAGAGCGACAATACATCAAATCATCTCACCTTCAAGTATGTTTGAAGTTTCTGATCCTGATTGGAAAATGAAGCTCAAATGTTCGCCTGTTAACACAATTTGTCTGATAAATATTCAGACTAATTCTGCTGCATTACAATAAAAAGAGGAAACAACCTGAATGAGAGCTGCTTTATAGCAGGTTTGCCCACATTAATCTACTGTGTGTAGGACCGGCTGCTCCAGGGAAAGTTCCAGCAATGAAGGTGAAATGATCAGCTTTTAATCTGCTTGATGTGAACTTAGGACTAGTTCCTGTTCAGGGTTAAATTGCACAACGACAGCTGCTGATAAGAAGTGAAAAAACAGAGATGAGAGCGGAGGACAGGTAGAGTTTTTCATGCATGATAAACTCGTGTTAAACAGCAGCAAAACGTTGAGTTCTGATTTTTTAAAATGTGGTTAATAATTCAGTTTTTACTGTGCATTTATCCTGCTTCAAACCTGCATTAGCTTAAGTCACAGTTTGGTCCGGACGAACCGGGCCTGGCGCCAGATGCGGCTGAATCAGAGGTTAGACACCACCAACCTGGCCTCAGGCGCTTCCTCCCACCCTGACTTCCTCTGATGATCAGTACTTCCTGTGAAGCTCACAGGAGAGACTCACCGTGGTTCACAGGTTTCCACATGATTAACTGACAAGCTTGTGTGGTTCAGGGTCTGGATGAGACCGAGATTCTGTGCAGAGGTGATCCATCCTCACTGCTGTTAAAACCAACTCTCTATGGAGAGAAATTCGGTCCAATATTTTCCAAACGTGTTTTAAAAAGACAAAAAAAGATGAACTTTAGAAAAACAAAATAAAAATAAAAAGGTCTTGTAGAGTCATTTATAAGATGTATGTAAAAGTTTCATTTTTACTTAAGATTTTAAATTTTTAAGCTTTTATTTTCCAAATTGTATTTTTTCTAACATTTATTCAGGTTTTATTTTTAAAGTACATTAAAATATATTTTTTCTCATTTGTGTTAATTTGTTCTTTTTTGGGGGAAAGCCAAGTTTTATAAACTGCTTTCTTTTCAAATCCCATTTTACACATTTTATCCCTTCTGGGTGACCAATAGAAATGCTGTTGCTAACATCCAATCAGGGAAGATGCATTTCTATCAGTCCAATGTGGTTTCAAAAGACTGAAATTTGTAAAAATCAGTCTCCCAAAAATAAACTAATTAATTAAGCATTAAAAAAAAAGAAACTGAAAAAAATAAATGTGAGAAAAAAATCTAAAAAATGTGTAAACTGTGAAAAGGAATCACAATACATTTCTCTGAAGATCTTTTTTATTTAGTTTTTTTAAATCATTTTATTATTATTATTTATAATACATTTTTTTTATTTAGTTTTTCAAAGCTCCATTTTTTAAACCATTTTTTGAAAATTTCATTGCTTGCAATAATAAAGAACCACATTTCTCTCCATAGATCTCTGCACTCTTTCATTTCCCACTTTGCTTATAAACCCCTCTTACTTTCCCTCCTATCTAGTTCAGCTCGGTGGCTTTTAATAACCCCATCTGATAAACCCAGTAATAAAACTCAGTAGCTGGGTTTCTGCATAACCAGGCTTTGGGTGAAAGGGTTTTGTGGTTTTAACTTGTTACTTTCAGTCACAGCTGAAAACTGACAGTTTCCACAGAAAGAAACAAATCTGCAACCTCTGATCTAAATCTAAGACATTATCAAATCTGTTCTCTGAAGCAGATTCAAATGAAACAAATTGATCAGAAGTCCTGACTGATGAGCGGACGGCCAGGTTAGAGCATCCAGACTGAGCCAGAGGAGCAAAATGAAAATGCAAATAGTTTATTTGCATTGGTGGAGATTAAAAGGCAGATGAGCCCCAGCCGCCTCGCCACACTGTCACCTGGTAATTAGCTAGCTAACAGCTAAGCTGTCAGGTGTTGGATGTGAGACAGAGCGGAGACAGAAACGGGTCTATGCGACTGTTTGACAGCAGAGTGGAACGAACACACGGCTCATAAAGTGAGAGGTGGGGCTACAGGAGACATGTGGCGCCAGTTATTGATCTCTGTTTGCTCTGAATTAAACTGTTTATTTTAAGGAAAGTTTAACCTGAACAAAGGTGAAGGTTTCAAAACAAAACAAGTCAGACTTAGCTGACATAATTAGCTCTTTGGCTACATCGTCCTGCTTCCTGCATACCTCCAGGAACCGCTGGACTGATAACGTGACGAACAGGTTGTGAAACTTCTCAGGAAATGGAGAATGTTGGTGTTTCTTTACAGAGCTCCTGTCAATGTTTGCATCTGAGACATTCTGAAACACTGTGGGCTGTTGAGGCTTAAACAAAGGGATGACTTTCATTTATATTGTCACAAAAACTCCCCGAATCAACAAAGATCAAATCAGAATCCAGCTAAGGGCGCGTTCAATGTATTCAACACCGTCCATAGAAAGGTAAAGTAGGTTTCTTTACTGGGACCACCACTATAAAATCTGAGCAACTTTAACAGGTTTCAATATATTTAAAACACCTGTAATCTTTCCAGAAAGTTGGGACACACTGTTCTATGCTGGAAAAACAAAAACAAACAGTGCATCAGTACACATTGGGAAGAATAGTGGGCCCAATAGGTAGTCCTACAAGCTGCCAGAGCGCCAGCTTTTTATCGTCTGTACCGACAGTCATGGAGAACTCTGATTTAATCGGCTTCTTCATTTACACATAACCCTTGGTATATCGTTGTTTAAATCACGCCTCTTTGTTTCCTGAAACTTCTTTTCCATGCGTTCAGCCATGTGGGTCCGGTTGCTTCACCAATTATTCAGTGTCTTCGTGACTCATGGGATGAATAAAGGTGCACATGTTTAAATCACTAGTATAGTGTCAAAAAACAACAGTACTTGGAATATCTTTTACAAATATTGCACTCATGAGCCTCAGCTGACAGATTCTCACAAAGAGCCACATTGTTGCAGGAAGTTGTTTCTTTGCATTGTCTCCACATGCTTTCTTAGTAAGATGGATTTTTGCAATCCAGCATGTGCTGCATCCACCTTGTTTATGAGGAGAAATCATTGCAAAGGTAACGAGACTGTGGACTCAGATATCACCACATTACAGCCAAGTAAAGGACTGGAGGACATCAATCATCTTCTGCAGCCCAATGCGAACTCAGAACAAGGATTAGCTGCAAACGACTTGATTCGATCTGCTGGGACTTTCTCAGAAAATGTTTTCCTAATCATATTGAGTTTTGGAGCTAGAAAAACAATCTAAGTTTCTTCCCATCAAGGATGTTTGACTTCAAAGAAAACTGATGACCGAACCATCAGAACCCACAGAGAACACCTGCTGCTTCACTGAAGTGGAAAAACCACATTTCCTTGCTGAACATTAGCTGATGGGTTTTGTTGTGAAGCAATAAAAAACCAGAAGTTGGACTGAAACATACTTCTTATGATTTTTCCTTAAGCCTTTTTTTCTACTAAACCATAAGCATAAAAAGTGTTTGCACCTATTTTGTTGAATAAAAAATTCATCAGGAGTCTGCTTATCAAAACAGTCAACTTCCTGTGAGTCAGACAAACCCTTTATAAACAAGTAGGACTGTGTCGCCTGACACCACAAGCTGTTTTTATAACAGCTTTTAGATCTAGAGATAAAAATCAGCCCCTGATCTCTTTTTAACAAAAGCTTTGACTCGTCTGACACATTTAATGAACTCCTGCAGCAGGAAATCGGATCCTACTAATAATATTATCTGAAAACTAAAATCAGCAGGTTTGAAATCAGTGCTGACGGTGATGCTTGCCTGCATGTTTCTGCTGCAGCTCACGCTAAGTTTGCACTTCCCTACATGCCTCTGCAGGTTTCTACACGACTGCCGTCTGCTGTGTTTTGGCTGCACTCCTCCAAGCAGACGGTCTGCAGATCCGATGCAATCTACCGCCGTGCACACACCTCCACCACTGACATTTCGAGAGGCTGTTTTAAAGGAACAGATGCGCCTCCACATCTCCTCCCTTGACCCGTTTTGTTAAGTTGACAGAACCGGTTTGCTGCAGCAGTTTAAATGACTCCTCAGCGGACTTTGTCCCCTGCCAATACAAACACTGGTGTACAGACTCCAACCAAAACCAGTTCTGGCTTTTCTTTTCTTAATCTTCTTCCTCTTCCTCTGTGCTGAACAATAGGCCACGCTGGACGAAGTTCCTTCAGCAGCAACAAAATGAACAGCAAAGAAGAAAACACGCTGAGAAAACCAATCGGACAATTGTTCCTCGGACAGCGTTTGTTGATCATTTTTCTGTGAAAATATGCGAAAGTCCTGCAACATTCCACAACACATTCAATCATTTGTCTGGATTAGATTTTTTAAGCGGTTTTGGTTATTTGTTCTAATTGTTTTCATTTAGACTTGAGCAGAAGTTATGTTCTGGATAAAAATCAGCATAAAATCCCACAGAGGACATCAGATCCTTCATCTGACCCAGGAGTGTTTTAAAAGCTTGTTCCAAACCGTCTGTGACCAACGTCCAGAAGGTAAACCGGTCCTTTTAAAACCGAATGAGAACCTGCAGCCGTTCAGTCGTCCTCTGAGGTTCACTGCAGCCTGTGATGTCGGGGATTTTGTCAGGTTTTGTGCTGAAAGCACTCGAATTTATAAATAGTCCAATTTTTCAGCAAACTAAGATTCCCGAGTCATTTAATAAAACCAGCTTCTTGCTGTTTATACACAGATTTAGGTCCTCTAATATTGCCCACCCGACACCTTCGGTGCGAATGTGGAAACACTGCTGTAGACGTAGATGGTATGAAGAACGGATGACAGGGAAGGATCCCGCTGTGGTTCTCTGTAGCAACGACAGAAAACTTGGGAAGCATTTTCTCTTCCCATGGTGCGGTTATGATCGGCCCTTCTGGCTGGGGAAACTTTTAAAGAACCAGTTAGGAACTGGTTTAACCCTTGAAGACCCCACTGAGCAGGTGAAGGAACCTTGGTAGGGAGTAAGTGGAAAATCTATTTAGAGCTCTTTGATCATTTCCTTTGAAGATTGTTGAAGTTCAGCGAACTTGTTTTTCAGTCCAATAAGTTCATCCTACTTCCTGTTATCATAATCAGAAACAAACCGGCCACAGTTCGTCATGTCGGCCCTGTGAGCTGTGAATATTCACCAGAGTCCGGCCTGTATCTCCCTCACAGCATGAGGCGAGTTTAATTCATGTATGAGAAAGAAGCTAACATGTGACGCCAGGCCTGAATCCAATAAACCCTCCATTTACCAGCAAGGAAGCAACTCAGCTGACCTCTGATCTGTAGAAAGTCCCTAATATCCCTGGAGTTCTGTGACCGCCATAGATCCTGTGATCCGAGACCTGATCAAACTTTCTTTCAATCACTTCAGTGCGGTTCATTTCACTCCAGGATTTAGGTCCCACTGAACAATGTTCAACCAGGCAACTGTTTCCTGAGGACAGGGACCAGAGGCAGCTGAACATTGTTGACGTTTATGAAACGTCTGCTTCATATTTGGCCGGGAGCGATTTTGTTTGTTGACGCCTCATGTTAGCCTGTCAGTCAAAGAGCAGGTAAAAGCAGAAGTGGAAGCACAGCAAGCACACTGTGTTCCCAGCGACACTGACACCAGTCCGTTTTGTTCTTCTAAAAATCATCGGCCAACAGACAGACTGATTTTTCCTTGTTTTCTTTACATCTAAATGTAAGTTAGGAAGGTTAAATCTTTTTAACTGCTACTAAAAAGAATAGAAACAACACCTTTTTGCAGAAAGATGGGATCAAAGAGCCACCTCCATCTGGGAAAGTTGTGAGCGACAATGAGGAAGGGTGTGTGTAGATTCAGACGGAGGGAATGAATGCACAACAAAGAGAGAAAATGTGTGTACATAGAACTGGGAGTGTGGGTTTCCTAATGCGCAGAGAAGGAGGGAAATTCAGCTAAGCTATTAAAAGACCACAAATTACAACCCTAGGCAGCCAGAAACAAGCTCAGCTGGGGCCTCATCAGCGGCTGAGTGAAGACTTCAAACCAGACGCCGACCTTGGCTGCATTGTTCCAGATAAACCTGCATCAGCCTCAGAAACAACAGATCCCACGTCTTTAGTCCAGCTTGTCTAATCCTGCTAAAATCAACGTGCAGGCCGCTAAATCCATCATCCTTCACTTTCTCTCCTCTCATTTCCACCACCTCCCAGCGGCTGTAAATCTGTCTTTCTCCAGCCGCAGCACAAACAATCCAGGAAGTGTTGATTGGGGGAAGTTTTGCTGATCCTTGCAGTCATTGAGGACTGTCTGCTTGTTGTGGGAGCGTTTCTGGGGCCGTCCTCTTTCTGATGTTAGCTTCACATCGTACGGTTTATTTAATTATTTATACCAGTTTATGCTGAAGATTTTCAGTTTCTGTTTTAAAGCCTCTTTATGGGTTTTGTAAAAGTTTTGACACCATTTGTTTCAAGTTTTTCATATTCTGGTCTTTTGCTCAGTCTGTTGTCAGTTTTCCTGTCTGTATTTTTTTGCCATTCTGGTTTTATTTATCTTTCTTTCATTTCTCTGTTGCATTAAAGCAGTTCGGAGGACATCTTTAGATCTGAACTTTACACGTCTCGCCTCTTTTTTGTGTCGAGCATGAGTAATGAACATGTTCCATCCTTCTTTAAGTCTCCATGACGGTTCTTTTGAATCACTCTCCTCTCATTTTTACAGCAGTTTGGTCCATTTTGTTTTCCTGAAAAAGGCTCATCTGCTCTTGGTTGTTTTTATGCAGCTTTTAAAAGATGTGCAACAAGATGGAACTTATATTTATGACATGTGCGTCTCCGCGTTTAATTTCTTCTCTTTTATGACAAATGAACAACCATTTTCTTCACTCTGTGGATCTTATCTTGTGTCTCTCTGAGAAGTTTCTCTTTTATTTCAGAATCTGTTAAAAGGCTTTAGGTTTCTGATTTATTTTGGGTTGTTTTAGAAGCTCTTTTGTTTCCATCTCTTTCTGGAACAGCTTTTATTCATCTGTCTGTATTCTATGATATTTTAATCTCTCTCTGATTGTTTCGTTCTTCTGGGGAACATATTTCACTGATTGTAGACGTTTCCTCTGTTTTCTCCATCAGGCCACTGGTTGTAATGGTTTACAGCTGTTAATAATTGTCTTTCTTTGTGCGTCCACTGGAAGGACACGGTGCAGGGGTCGGTTACAGTGGAACCCTTCGGGCCCTTGTTCTACTTGTTTAGTAATTTATCTCAGGGTGTGGTTTGCTTTTAGAAAACATGACCAGTGTGTCCTGCAGCAGATCTCAGGTGGAGTGTTGATTATCTATCAGAGCGTAGACAGTGGTTCTAGAAGTGTCCGAGGTAAAAAGAGGCCATGCGGTCACCAGAAAGATGGGAGGAAGAAAGGAAAGAAGACACAGAGAATAAAAGACAGACAGTGAGGATAAAAACAGAGCCCTGTCTGAACATGAAGGAGGTCTGCTTCAGAAACTCAGGAACAATGGCTGCGTTGTGAGCTTTGGATATGAGATCAAACCCTCGGGTGTTTCCCAGCAGCCCCCCTCGTCCCCG
The DNA here is from genome assembly GCA_034780135.1 of Jordanella pulchra. NCBI lineage: Eukaryota > Metazoa > Chordata > Actinopteri > Cyprinodontiformes > Cyprinodontidae > Jordanella > Jordanella pulchra. The sequence goes on from JAUZNJ010048717.1 coordinate 15,575, forward strand.
GCCTGCGGCTCCGCCCAACGCTCGGGGACAAGTCAGACAGCCGAGGACCCGAAGGACGGACGCAGAAATTCTCTCTCTGGGCCACATCCTGCAGGAGCGGACGCCAAGCTTCCCATGAGCCTTCACTCCTGGGAAACACTGAGGGCTGTTTGGCAGCTTCACAAACAACCAAGGTTTCAGACCAGACTGTTCTCTCTTTTACTGCTCGGACCCCTCAGTCCCGTGTATTTCCACTCCTCCTCATCCTGTCCAAGTGATTTTAAAAATGCCGGACAAACATACAGCTTTAAGTTCCCCAACTCTGTGTGGAAAATATGCCGAGTTCCCCTGATACCAAGGTTGGGTTTAACCTCCAAAGGCCAGAGAATCGAAGCCATTTCCTGCTTGGTTACTGTCCTGGTCCCTAATGTGGGGTCAAGCACCAAAAACCACGTAAACACAGACATCTAGGTGTTTTATATGTTTACTGTTTTCAGATAAAGCTGCATCATGTGACAGTTGTTTGTTAACTGGCAGGTTACTGTATTATTAACCTTCACGTAACTTTTAGTTTTGTTTTATCTTACAGATGATTTTCTAAAGGATTTAAAGATTTATAGTGGAAATTACAGTTGATCAGACATAAATGTATATTTTTTTATTCATTTCTGCATTATTATTCTGACTTTGTTTTCTAAAATCTTCCATTTGTTTCTCTAATATTTGACTGATGTTTTATTCATTTTCCGCCTCATCCTTTTCTCCCCTTTGACTTTCTTCACAAATATATTTACAAAAAAATGTTTTAATACAAACCTTTTTACACTTTTAGAATAATTTCTTATCCCTTTTACTTGTTTTTCTGAATCGATTCTGATTGCTTTCACTTCTATACATCCCTGCTGCAGACCTAGAATCCTGGAAACGTCGTCTGAAGTCCAAGCTTTGCACCGCTGCGCCCTTCCTCTCCTATGAGGAGGAGTCGGATTCATGAACCGTCAAATCTGCACATGAGCGACAGGAAATAATCCTACACTTAGATCCTAATAACTTTGATTTTATTAACTGACTTTCAGCTGTTTTAATGTCTGATGTTTTATTGTTTTCTCTTTAATCTGACCTGGTTCTTTCATCTAGTCCACCTTGAACTGTTTCCTGCCTTTAATGTCGGCTTTTATTTGACTCTTTAAGGACTTTCCGAGTTTTAAAAGCTCCCATGTGAACACAGCTCGGTGTTAAAATTACAGGGGAGCGAATAAACTGCAGAATAATAAGCTATGGCTGAAAATGTTTGTCGTTACACCTCCACACATACAGGTAATTGACAGAACGGCTGTCTGCAGGGTTTCTGGCAGATTGAAAGGCTTAGAGTTAGGAGACACTTTGAAAACGGAAGGAGCAACCTGTCCCACAAAACGAGAAAAAGAAGAAGAAGCTAATAGGAGCTAATAGAGAGAGCCTTGAAAAAACAAACAGCCCAGAGTCCTGCAGTGTTTGCATGAGGATGGAAGTTGTGAAAGAACCGGAGAGTCCAAAGGAAGAGGAACCCTGCGGTGCAGGGACAGCTTGATCCCTGCAGGGAGGGAGGGAGCGAAGAAGCTGCTGCAGCCAGAGAGCAACCAGACACCCTGCACTGCCTCTGACTGAACACCAAACCACCTGCGCTGACAAATAATAGATGAGTTTGAAGCAACAGACTCCGCTCTGCATTTCCTAAGGCCACAGGTCCCACGAGGAGAGAATCAAGACTCAAGGTTCTGTTTTCTGCAGACGATCAAAAGACCCTAAAGAGGGGGTGTTAGTCACCGATTGATCTGCCGGCAGCAGCTGAGATTTCTGGCTCAGTTTGAAGAACAGGAACTCCTGCTGACACTGCAGACGTTTCATATTTCTGTGTTGTGGTCATGCATCATAACCTCTCACCATGTTTGCTGCACAGATTCATCCTTTGTGTCCAGAGCTCTTAAAACAACAGGACTCTTTCTGAACAGAAACAATAGAAGAAGAGCTACCTTCATCACTATGGAGGAAATCCCACCCCTCTTCTACCCACTGCTGCTTCACATGGATGAAGTTTGCAGATATTTGTTTCTGCAGAGTTGCTTGAGATCAAAATACAACAGTCTGAACTTTGACTAGGCCATCGCCGAATCTTAATATCTTTTTTTGTTTGAAGTTTTTGATCATCACCATGTCACCATTTTCTTTCAACCCCATTTGAATAGTTTTCGTTTCAAAACCTTTTTCTTTTCGTTTTATCCCTTTAGAGAAACAAAAAAAACATCAATCTGAAAATAAATGGGAAAATGTCTGAAATGTTTTTCTCGGGTCTTTCATCTGAAACCAACCTGAAAGCCAAAGGAAGCTGAGATGTCTGATTCTGTTCAGGTTTTAGCCTCCAGTAGACAACAGGTGGACACCAGCACGCTCACCTCTCCCTCCCGTTCACACCTCCTGTTGCTGAGGAGGTTAGATTTCCATCTACAGTAAGCCGGAGGGGCCAGATTTCACAGTCCCACACAGATTTAGCTTCTCAGCTGTGAGCGCCACAATCCGGCTCTATGTTCCCTGTAAATAGGAGTCTTTATTTCCAGGCAGTTTGGATCCGATCGCAGCAGCAAAACAAAGTCAGGAAGTTTCCTGGAAACTCAACAAAAACCCTCTGTGATCTTTGAACGACACGCGATGATGACAGAAATTGAAGAGGTTTTAATTCTGTGTAAATAATCAGCTGAGCCTCAGAGGACACATTTGTCTTTTCAAAGGGGATAGAAAGCATCGTTCTTCCTCCGCTTCTCTCTAACAAAACAAACTCCTCAATATTTCCCTTTTAGTTCACCTCTTTCCCAAGAAAGAAGGCCCAGCTTTTCTTTCTTGAGTTCCTCAACATAAACAGTCAAAGCTGACCTCAGTTTCTACTACTGCTGGAACCAAAAACATTGATTTCTGCTGTTATGATTGAACTTAACATCACTTCTCCTGTGACTAGAATCCAACGAGGCATTGGAGCCAGAAACATGGGAGCGAAGTTCCCAGCGTGGAGGGAAGGGATCGGACACTCACCGTTAAAGAAGCTCTTCACCTTCAGGTAGCCGACGCTGAGCCGCAGCACCGACAGCTTGTCCAGTCGGGCCCGGACCTCCTCGGGGAAAGGCAGCAGGCTGGTGAGCTTGTCCAGCTCGCCATTGAGACGGTCCCTGTGGCGTTTGGACGGGTTGGACTTGGCGCCGTCAGGTGGAGGCGGTTTGGGGCTGCAGACACAGAGAGACAGAAACAAACAAAGCTAAGCACCCGTCTCTCACCGAGTGGAAGAAACAGGCGGAAGGAGCAACGAAAACGGACGGTTATGTGTTTCAGAGCTGAAGCCGCTGCTATCAATCCTCACATCACTGCAGGAGGCAAACACAGAACACAAACCGCCCTGAAGGTGAAAATCACACACCCCGGCTCTCAACAGGCAACCTGCCTTAACCCCGGTTACCATGGGAACCAGGTGAGCAGAATGAGGTCATCTGTTTTCCGGGACTTGTTTACCACCTGTGAGGGTCCCTCTGAGAGGCAGCCAAAGGAAACCAGGAGGCCCTGTTCTACCCACAGCTCCAACCGATCCAACGGACCCAAACAGACACCGGCGTCCCTTGGTTCTGCGAGTCCAGAGCCGCGCCGCCATCAGGAGCTTCGCCGTTTCCTCAGAAGCCTCCTATCTGATCCAACCAGCCTGTTTCTGCTTGTTCTCCTCCCTGAAGGAGCGTCTTTTTCATCCCAGTCCGTTTTAAACCTTTATCAAAACTAATCTCTATCTCTGCAGTAAAGGCTGTAAATCAGAGCAGAAAGCAGCAGCTCTGATGTAGGACATGCCTTCTCGCTTTTTAAAAAACCCTCTCATATCTGCTCCAATCCGTCTAATGTTCAGTCTTAATTGTTTATCATTTATAGCCCTCAGCTGTAATATGTGAAATCAGAAAGATCCATGTTTACATCCAAGCAAAGATTAGACCAATGTAAATGAAAGTTTTAGCGTCACACGTTGAAAGATAAAAGTTATCAAAACTATAATAAATAACTCTGCCTCTTTAATCTCGGTGACAACTAAAAACAAATGCGTTTCATTAAGGAAAAGAAGCCCAGGGGTGAACACTGTTCAAAGAGCGATGCCGACATCCCAGCTGAGCGATAAAACAGATTCCTCGCAGGCTTCAGAGGATCAGCTGCTTCTAAGGCAAAATCTGACCTGGCAGCTACAGGTGGGGCTCACACTGGGCAGCTCCACATCTGCTGCTTTCTGAGCTAAACCAGCTTCACACGTTCCTGCTGATCAGAGGATCTGTGAGTTACTGCAAGGTTCTGATTTCTGACGGGTCGCAAGCTGCAGCAGAAAGACGGAGCAGCGATTTGAACAGGAACTAAACCTGATGAGTTCATTCAAAGCATCATTACCAAACTCACACTCAGATAACAGCCGTTAAAGAACCGAAAAATCCACACGCAGACTGCCTGGTTTATCTGAATGCTCCTGGTTTCCTTCAAAACAAGGTTTTTTTTTTTTTTTAATTGCCAAAAGTCGTCATAACAGGCAGCCTTTAACACCAGAATTTATAACAAGAAAAGTGGATGAAATCAACTTTACAGGTTCTGAGTTGAGCAGAGAACAGCTAAAAACACAACAAAATAAGCCAGATTTGATAGAAACAACCGAACATGTAATAATCATTCAATTCTTGCTCAATAATTTACTTTTTGTGGCTAATTCCTACTTTTTTTTTCTTTTTATATTATAACTCGGGTTTCTGGGTAAACATAATATTGAACTGTCATTACTATGAAATGTTTACAGTTAAATTTCTGCCTGAAAAACCAAATATACAGAAAAGATTGGATATTTGGAAATATGTGTGGTTGAAACAATGGATCGTGATTAATCAATGACTGAAATAATCGCAACTGATTTAGTAATCGAATAATTGTTGGCTGGATTATAGAGACTTTAAAACATGCCTTTCACTAACAGAAAATCTCACTCAGAAAGGTAATTGTTGAAAAAAATTCTGAAGTATTTCACATTGAAGATTTAAAAAAAATTAAACTGTCAGAATGCTCTTTCCTCAACTTCTCAATTGGAAAAGTTTTTATTTCACCTGGATTAATCTTTTATTTAAACTCCTTTAAGGAAACATTTGCTATGAGATTATTAATTGATTAATGAAAAAAAATGACACATTAATCAAGTAAAAATATAACTGTCAGTTGCAGCCCCAGAAAGATGTGACTATTTGTTTATTGCAATAGTTGTTAATAATAGGAATGATGTTTTGTTTTGAAGAGAGACAGGTTTTCTGTTTGGGATTGTAAATAATTCATTTTATTGTGAAAGTCCAGTGTAATTTAAGGAGACTTCCTGTTGTGGAGAAGCACTAAATATTCACAACAGGAGCAGATGTCAAGTTAAACCATCTGGTGTGTGAGAGAGAGAGAAAGATGTTAGAAAGTCATATATTTTTAATATCGATCTAAAGCAGATAAAACGGTTGCCATGGTGACATTTTGAACTGCCTTACACTGGAGATCTGTGATTACAAGCTTTACTCAGAGTTTCTCCAAAGGCTGCCAATGTATATAAATCATGTTTTGCAGGAGTAAAGTTTCCATGATTTCATTTCTACAAGAAACAAACTGAATAAAAACAAGACGCCTCTGATCAGAGCAGCTGCTCTCTGCTCAAACAAGCAGTTTGCTTCAGCCCAGGTATGCATTTATTTACCTGTGGACATCTGCTCTTCTCAACTCATCTACATCTCAGTTTCAGTTCCATAAGTAAAGTCAGCCTGTTATTAAGTCATTTGTGCGTATTTCAGTTTTTCTAAAGTTAAACTGACTTTTTAAATTTGAGGTAAAAAGATTATTATTATTATAGCCCACTCCTGGTGTTGATATAAAACAACTTTTCTAAAGCATTTACATTTTCTCATGACTTTGATTCAGCCCGGTCAAAGGTGATATTTTACACACATTTCTAATATTTCTATAAATTATAACAGTCTATAAACATAGCATTTGTCAATGACTGATGTTCCAGGTTTCCATGTAGTTTTTATTTTTTTGTTTTTAAAGCTAATATTTCTTAAATGTTATATTGGAGGATTTTTATAAACAAATATTTGTCATCTGTTGAGGGCATTCTTGGCTGCCTTTCTAAGGCTTTTAGTTTTTCTTCGTCTATATCAAAATTATATCCTATCGCCTGAAGTAAAGAAACGTCTGTAGATCTAAATCTAGGCCGTATCGTTCAGCCCTGGCAGCTTTCGTTGATTCAAGGCTGCAACTAACAAATATTTACTTATTCGATTCATCTGTCATTTTTTTTTTTGGATTAATCAATTTATAATTGGACAGCAAAAGGTTCCTCAGAGATGTTTTTTTTACAGGATTAAAACAGGTGAAACTAAAACTTTTTGAAGCGCTTCAAAATTACGTCAGTTTGGGCTTCCGCTCTCCTCTGCATGGAAATTCTATCCGTACAGGGAAAATTTGAAACTACACAGACAAATCAGCGCGGAAAACATGGTAAGCAAGCAGCAGTTCCTGCTGGCGAGGGATCGCAAAAGAAAAACATCTGTGAAAATATCAGCATTATCAACAGATTGAAGAAAAACTCCTGGAAAAAAATGACTGTAACTCTTGGAAAGCATGAAGGGGCTTTGAAAAAGTTGTAAACAGCTGTGTTTTCTACTTTCTTGTGCAGTGTGGTGTTGTAGACTTGCCGTTTGTGCTGAACATGCCCTCCCCCCCGTCAGACGGCTCATTTTCGGCACGGATTATACGTGTGAAGCATAAGCCCTTAAAACGCTCGATGAAGTGTGGACGCTGCGCACAGACTCCGCCCAGCTCACAGTAGGCGCACAGTTCGACCGCCTACGTTGGGGCCTTTATTCATGGAGTCAAACAACTTACTGAAGATGGACGTAAGAGACGACAAGCAGCAGCAAAGAGTAGGATGTGGATTATGAGGAGAAAAGGGAGACTTTTAGCTGCTTCTAGTGACTGTTACCTTCATTCAACCGCTGAAATACTGGAGGCCAGAAATGCTTCAGGAAATAATTATTGATGCCGTTCAGAACCAGAGCACCTATCTGATCGCTGCCAGAAATGAAGCATCATTGTCACAAACTGTAGAGAATGTTTTGGCGTCTTCAAGGTGCAGCAAACTCGATATGTTAACCTGTAAATCTGCCAGATTATGCCATGACTGGGTTTGTCTTGGAAGGAAACCGTGTTGCGCACTCATGCCCAGGTTGATGTCATCACGCTTTGGCAGCTTCGGGCTGCGTTCACAGCTGCTTTCTTCACCATTTTTCAACACTTTATTACATAGTGCTTCACTTCTGAACTTGAAATGGTTGTCGGCAGCTGCAGACCTAAACCCAAATAAAAAATAAATTAAAAAAACTATGAAATATCCTGTTTAATGTGAAGTATTTAAAAATGTCTTCCTTTAAAATAAATGTGAAAAAATTGGCCTTTCCCTCTGGTTATAAGACATCTGCTTCAAATAAAAGTCGGGTGCACAACATATCTGAAATCAGGGCGAGATGACTATCGCTGCATTCCTGACGGCGTTCCCTGCAAGAACAATGAGCAGCCAGAGTTGTTGCTCCTCATCTTATCAAGCAGATCGGTCCTGCAAGAGGCGTGTGAGCTACAGAAAGCTCCGCGCATTATATGGGAGAGTGTGTGTGTGTGTGTGTGTGCTTTAAGCACTGAAGAAACACTCTCCTGCGCTTGCACAAAGGCACTTTGTTTCTGACAGGGCAACAACACCTTTTCAGAACAATAGAAACTAAACACCATGTTCTCTCCTGCATTTATGATCCAGGAACAACAAGAGGATAATTTAAGCTCTGCTGATATCACAAAACCAGACACCTGAGCCAATAAAATACCTGCAGCTCCACACTCCAAGCACCAGAAATCATCAAAACTGTGATCTTTAAACATCAGTTTATGATATAATGCATCATTTTGCACAAAAATCAAGGAGAAATTTATTTTTTTCTTAACCCAAAAGGTGTCAGGAAAAACCTAGAGGCCTTACTGTCTGGTCTGCAGCTTTAAAAGCTTTCTGTTTTCTCAGTAAAGGTCAAATCAAGCTTGATATTCATGAATATCCCTGCTCTGATGACCCATGCATCGCCTCTTAATTTTATAACATCAACTCTGAAACACAAGGACTTATTTTGCTGTGTTTACCGTCAGAGAAAGGCTCCCCTCAGAAGGCTGGAGGCCTGATTTCCATCACATGTCAGTCATGAGAGCAAGAGACGGAGGGAGACGCTGCGTCTGCTGCAGCTGTCCCATCACTTAGCACGTTACATTCACGCCGGCGTGACCTCACCACAAACCGAAACTACACACAAACTCTTATCCTGCGCCGACATCTAACCGCCTTATTCCACATGAACCCAGTCCAGTCGCTCCAACCGGCACCTGAAACGGGGACACGGCCGAGGGGTTCTGATATCACTGTGGGTTAATGTGAGCACAGATCTACAGTCAGGGAGACATGCTGCAAAAAGAGGGAAATAAACATTAAATGTTGACCTAAATCTTCCTTTCGTGACTAATTAAGCTGCTTTTCTGCGTTTCGTGTGAAAATGTATACTAAATACCAGATAAGATATCTTTGAAGGGATGCAAAGAGAGGTTAAGCCTGATTTCAATGTGGGTGAGCTGTGTGGTTACTGGGTAAGCCACATTTGTTCACAAACAATAAAAACCAACAGATGTCACGTGACGATTTGATAAAAACAAGGTGACGCATCCGTCTGCTACAACGAGTAATCAGACTCACTCTGGATAAAGATGCTAAGCTAACTAGCATTAATGGGAATACCCTCAAAGACATCTTGTATAAAGGATTAGTTTTAGTCTGGGATCTAAAGCCTCTAGATCCAGTTCAGGGTTGCAGATCTGGACGCAGGCAACCATCCCATGCATGCAGGCCTGCTGACCACCAGAAGTTAGCATGCACAAGCACAACATGCATACTGCACATAGAAAGGGCCCTGGTGGTATTTTCACCCAGCACCTTCTCACTGTGCCACACTGTTATATTCCCAGATCTTTATTCCAGGTGTTTTATGCAAAGCTGCCATTGGCTCCTTTCCAAACAAATTAAAACATGGAGCGGGATACCTGACCTCAGCTTAGAAATGAAGATAACGCAGCTCATAAAGTGCTGGAAAGAAAACAACAGCAGTATCTGACCAAACAGAGAACAGCCCTATCATTTATGAAAATGTTGTATTATATGTTTTCATGGAATCACGCTGAAGATCAGACACTGATTCAATGTGAAGTCGGCTCTGGGCAGCCTGTAAAGCAGGGTACCGTCTTCCACAATCCAATGGCTCAGCAGACAGCCATTAATGTCTACACACATAAATGATTGCTGCCCTGTCCACAGTGTTAATAGTTTAGAGAGACACTATTATCTCCTAGCTCCGCCTCCTTGATGACATCACAGAGCTGGTGGACACTGGAGGCCTTATGCTTCTTTACCTTCCAGAAAATAGTTGATTTTTTTTTTTTTTGGCATTCCCTGCAATATACATAATGACATTAAATGTGTTTCCATTAACCATCAAATTAAGAAATTGTAATTTATGAAATTAAATTGACTAAATGGAAAAACAGTAATTTGGGAGAAAAAGAATTTGGATTTTTCAATAAAAACTTTGTACGCTTCAATGCAGTCAATGTTTCAGTCGTATAAATTGTTTGGAAACAGTTTTTCGCATCAGCTGAGTTGTGATCTGCAGCAGGACCTCACTGCCTTGTAAAAAGACGAAGTCCGGAAGTAGTTGGAGGATGATGGCGCCCTCTAGTGCTGTGGCTGAAATACGTCCACTGCTGCCATGTTTACAAGAGGTTTCACGTTACATATTAATGTACTAATTTCATTGTATTTGTTATTTACTGGAAATATTGCAATTATAAAAAAAATAGTATTTTCAAAATAAGCAGAATATTGAGATAGTTTTGCACACATTTGTAATGAAAGCGCAGCTAGTATCTTTGCTGGAGTTATTTGGGGTTGGCCCCTTCCTGCTCCAACATGACTGAATACCAGTGGATGAATTAAGGTCCATGAAGTCATGGATGAGTTTCATGTCTTAGAACTTGAATGGTAGTTTCATCCAACATCAGCGTCTGGCCTCACACATGTGGTGCAGGATGTCAAGGAAAAGGACTGAATCATTTTAACAATAACTGAGGCAGTAAGGATTGAAGATGGTTTAACAGTGGGTTAGTTCCCATTAAAGAAATACTTTTATTCCTACTAGAATAAAATGTCAGTTTCTTCTGAGGGGGATTTAAACCCTTAACAGCATTCTGGATATTTCTGTATATTCCAAGAAATAATCAAAAGCAGTCCTTAAAAAGTGATTCAAGGGAAACTTTGTCACGTTAATAAGAGAATAAACGATCTTAAAGGGTACTCTCCCTACAGCATCCAGAGCTGCTGAAGTGTCTGTAGAACATCGGCAACCTTAAACAAATCTCTACTGGGACGTCCCCAGTTCCTCGTCATTTTGTAAAAACAAGTTAAACTATAAAAAAAAGGCTTGTTCTTTAAGCTGTCAGGGAGGAAGTGAGTGAGCAACCTTTAAAGTATTCAGCTGCTGTGATGAATCTGTGGGAGGAAGCTGACCAGCCTGCACAGAGCTGTAACTTCAGCCTCCGACACCTTTAGGATGAGCTTTCAAACCAGACACAACATCTGTGACCTGAACTTATTATCAAAGCTGACTCCACTCGCTCTTTCTGTCCCATTATGTTCATGTAACTGAATAGAGCTTCTTTTCCTGCTTTCTCTTTACATAATTCACACACAGACATCACCATCGATGTAAATTTTTCTACTATTTCCTCCAGTCAGAGCGAGGGAACACATAACTCGCGCAACCAACTCCATTTCCCTACAAATAAAGAAAGATAAACTCCCTGGGAGCCACTTTTCCAAAAACCCGAACATGGCAGACTTATGCAACGTTCGCGTGACACAAAACTATGTTAATTTGAGTCGAGGGAGGGAGGGAAAAAACACCCCCCCCCCCCCCTTCAACAAAACACACAAAGACATAAGGAAAGACAGGAAAAAAAGTATGTTGTGGCAGTCAGAGGAGAAGAAAAAATGGTGAGTGAGTCTCAGATTACGCCATCCTCCCGCTCTCCCTCCTCCCTCGTGGAAACATTGCGTGAGAGCGCTCTCACTGCACGTCCTGATTATGATTAATGCAGGTAGCGCCACACACACAGTCAGACCACGGTTCTGGATGGGGTTCTGCCACGGATCTCCACTCAGACTGTTCGGAGCGGCTTGCATTCGGTCTGGTTCCGTTAAAAGTTGAAATAAAAGCTGCTTGTTTCACAGTAAAGGAAACCGAGTGGGTTAAAGCAGCCTCCGTGTTCTGAGACAGCAGGAAGGAGGTTAGAGGAGCTAAAAATGGCTTTTATGACACCGAGTGGCTTATGTGGTTTTATTTCTACAGAACCCTCTGAATATCCCTCATATCTGTACTTACAGACCAATCAGGAGCAAGTTCAGTAAAACACCTAACCTGTTGCTTAGATTACAGAATGAGTGTCTTTATTAAACTTCCTGAGCAGCATCCAAACCTTCAGCCACACATTTTAAACTCTTGATTTCTGCAGGTTTTACAGCAGTAATTTAATGTATGCTTATCCTAACGGTGCACTCGAGGAAGATGTGAGCTCTGCACAGACATGGCGAGAAGGTGAAAGGCTACACAGAACACTAGCACTGGTTTTGATAATATACTTATAAAAATTTGAGACGTAGACATTCAAACTAAAATATGAGTCAGAGATAAAAGAGTCTTGAAGAAAAACACCTGAGTTTAACAAAATTCATTTACTCTGGTGTTTAATCTGAGCTAAAGATGCAGAATCAGGTACGGCAGGACTTCAGGAGTTTGTTTTCCATCACTACTATGATGGCCTGTTGAGTCCAACACTTCAAGTTCATCGTCTGCTGAAGGTGGACAGAGGAGCAAGAGGCACCTGTGTGCTGCAGTCCTGCTTCTGTCAGCGTGCCCCACAGCAGCTCTGGCTACAATACAGCTTGGCACCATCAGTGTGTGAATAATTGGATATTATGCAAAGCACTGAAGAGTCCCCTCACTTAAAAGAAGCCCAAAATAAGTACAGTTAATATCTAAGGTACTTTAGTGCAGCTGAAGTTTGATCAACTTTTTTCTACAGCTTGGAAGGAGGTTAAAACAACACGGTACTTCAACAGAGTCTAATGTTACACTGAACAGCAGGTATTCTTTGGGTGTTTAAATAAAGTTTAAAAAACACTTAAAATGAGTGGAAGGCAAGGTAGTGGAGGAGTGATAATGGGGGTTTGTTTTGCAGTCACATTAACCTCACTATGAACCAAACCTTCTTAAGAGTCAACATGAGAAGGTCATCCAACAGCTGGAGCTCGAGGATCATGAATAAATTGATCCTAAACACAGCATTCAATACTTCCAATGATGGTGTTATGTTGGATATCAGGGGGAGGGTGATCTATCCAGGTTTAATGAGTTTAGAAGAAAAGTGTGTCAAATCTGTAAGTGTGAGAAAAATCATTTGCAATAAAGCAGTGTCCAACTTTATCCACTGTACTGTGTTTCTAACTGGAAATCCACTGGTTTGGGCAAAATAAACTGTACATAGTGTTGGTGGCCTGTCAGAAAATCATTACTGACCTTTTATATGTATAAAAAAGGTTAAAAGAAATAAAGGATATTTACATGTTTAAGACTATAGATGTTTGTCAAAATGTATAAAGGGTCAAGCAAGTTAATGATCAACATGATAAAAACTGAAAGAGCAACTATGTTGACAATGTTGCAGTAGAGCAAAGAAATGTTTCTTAACGTGGGCGTCAAGTGTTTCATAAAGAGGTCAAACAGGTCTTAAATAACCTGATCATGTCATAAGGCATAATGTTAACATTAACAAACCAAACAGTTTAGGTCTATTCTCAAATGAGGTCCAGGAAGCCTGGAAAATGGAGGAATCTGTACTTAGAATAACACCACTGATCTCCTTTAACATGCAGAATCAGACCTTTGATTGCATCAACAGGATAGTGGCTGGCAGATATTTCTCAAATTTAAAGACACACAAAGATTAGTGTTATTATTGTGTAACAACAGGCTGTGCACTGACTGGCTGTGATGCGTTTGTGCAGCTGTATGCTGCACCTTGCTTTGAGAAGAAACCAGAAACAGATTTAAGAGCAACATTGATTGAAAAACAAATAAATGATCAAACTTCACTTATTTAGGCGCCTGAATAAGCGACGGGCATCAAAACGAGCTCATGTTTTATTTAATGATTATCGGTAAAGGGTTACAGGTAAACAGTTGCTTTTTAGCATAATGTAAGGCAGTTATTCTGTTTTTCTACTTACGTTTTCTGCACCGGCTTCTTCCGTTTCTTCATCGCGTACTGCGCGGCGCTCGACATGACGAAGCAGCGCAACAAAGTCCAAAGAAGAACAACAAAAGCGTTATTCCGGCTTTATTCACACCTTAACACGACCAGAGTGGTTCGAAAGAGGCACAATCCTCCAAAAAACATAACAATGAAACCGATAATAACGAGGAAGACGACTTGAACATGAGTAAGATTTCGGTCGTTGTAGATCCCCTTGTTTGTTACGGACGAAAAAGACTTTTTTCCGGACTTTTTCACGAGGCCGAGCTGGTTGGAGTCAGCAAACCGTCAGGGCTTGAGAGGTTTGAATAGTTGGGGCGTTTTCATTCCGGTGTCCTCTAAAGGGAATCCAACAGTTAAAATAGTTTCCTGGGAAGGTTTTAACAGCGGTGTCCTCTCGCTGCTGCCGCGGCGCCCCCGTTGTGATTTGACAGAGCGGAGCAGCAGCGTTTGTGTGTCACAGTGAAGCCAGAGCTGAAATATTTAAGGTAGACTGACGAAAGCCGCATACAGACATCAGCGGAGCGAACTCACGGGAAGACCTTAAGAACAGTTTTATAAGAATCACATTTGAGCAATTGTTAAATTTCACCAACCTATGGGTTAACAACCTCTTTGTCGTTTACTTGTTGTGCAAAATGACTCGTATCTTTTTTTTATAATGAGAAAAAAATAAGTTGTGCTATGTTACACACCAATTCAGTTTCCTTCAATTTTAAATTAAACATGCTTTATATATTTAGGATAATCTGCAATACATAAAGCAGTTTTCTAGTTCAATTTCACAGTATAACAAAGCTCAGGTCTTTGTGTTGTCCAGATATGCATGTAAAACCCTAAATGAATGGAGTCAAATTTAGCAATTTAGTAATTAACAAATAAAAACACTAATAGAAAATATGCAACCTGTAAATACTCGTGTACCAGCATGTTATTATTTGTAAAACAAAGATTGGTGAACTCTATGTTGACATCTGCACAGTTCATGCCTCCGTGGAAACCAAAGAGTGGGCAGAAGAGCCAATTAGATAAACTGACCTATTGACCATTAGCAAGCTTGATGGGCAGGATTAGTATACATTATCTATAGCTAAAACAATAATAATATAAATGAATACTAAACTGAAAAGTCTGGATCATGTCTGCTCAAATAAACATATGTGACTAATTTAAACTAGACTAACCAATGAAATAAATGTCCAAGATTTCCAGTAATCAGGGAAGGTCAGGGCGGTAAGACATCAGCTATGAAATCAGAGAAGCAACTGTTGTATTCAACTTGGGTAAAGAAAGAAAAAAGTTTTTCACATCATCGCAATTTTCCCCCAGAGTTCATCAATACTTAGAGAAGTTACATTAGCATTCAATCACAGCAGGTCCACAGTTCAATACTAATGCTAAGTATACCTTGGTTTTAAAGGTTAGTGGACAGCTGTGTTTTTTTACTTATTGTGTGAGGGTGACATGACATTCGCAACTTTTAATCCAAATAAGCCACAAGACTTCCAGAACAATGTCCTTTGGGTAGAACAGACCAAAAGGGTGAGGTGTGGCCATAATGCTAAGTTCTGTGTTTGTAGAAAACCAAACACATATTGCTAAGACTCCAATATAAATGTTAAAGTTGCTCTGCAGCTACAGGACCATGGCTCCATAAAATCACTGAGTTGACCATGAACTCTTGTTTATACCAAAGTACTCTAAAGTTGCAGATTATTCTTGTTTAATGAGTAAAGCTTGGCCCAAACTGAGACCCAATCATTCCAAGAACAGCAGCTGGTCTAAGATTTCAATTACCTGATTTGGGGCCATTTAGATGCTGCATTGATCTTGTCAAAGTCTAAAGTTCAAGCTGCTGTAAACAAAATTCTACAAACATCAATGGACTAATGCAGCAGTGTCCAGAAAACTGAAGTTCTTCCACACCAGTGACGGATAAAGTCGAGGAGTTCTTAACCCTAAACCTGGTACCATCAATTCAATTCAATTTCAATTCAGTTTATTTATATGATGACAATTTAAAACACGTCATCTCAAGGGACTTTACAAAGACTGTTCAATCAAATCACACAGTCAGATTTAAAACTTTTCTATCTAAGGAAAACCAGCTGATTGCATTGAATCATTAATTCAACAGCAATCCCTCACACCAAGCATGCATGT
>JAUZNJ010048728.1:0-31226 GCA_034780135.1 Jordanella pulchra
CTGAACTGCACCAATTCTGTCAAGAAAAGTGGTCAAACATTCAACCTGAAGCTTGTGGATGCCTACCAAAAGCGCTTAGTTGCCATGCAAATGGTCTACTTAAATAAAACTGGACACAATGAGGACACCAATAGGTTAACAGCATCTATTCAGTAACTGGTAAGCATAGCAAAAGAAGAGGAAAACAGAGAAACACAACTCGGACAGGACACCAAACCAAAATACAGAAAAAATGAAAGAGAAGAACATGACAAAAGCTAACATAAAATACTAAGAAATACACAAGCTAGATAAACTAAAAAACATCAGACAAGATAAGCTAACAGAACTAATGTAAATTCAAATAATCACATAACAGAATAAAGCAAGACCAAAACACAAAGCGCCTAGAGTTTAAACCTCAGGAAAAGTGCCAAAACAAATTAAAAAAAAACTCAAAAAGTAAACTAATCTGAATAATTAAAGCCAACAAGAGAAAATAAAAACAAAAATAACACATTCAAGAAATAAAATTCTAAAAAGAACAAAATCATGACAAGGAGCTGTTGATATTCTAAAAAAAATGTTATTTCTCAAACCGAATCAAGTTTCTAAAAACAACATACCTAAATGGAGTCAAATAAGAACAATCTGAGTTTAATTTAGTGGGAAAAAAAAGATTATGGGAACAAAAGAAAAACTCACCACCATCAATATAGCTTTGGTACCGACTTGGTGGAATCTGGGAGAGCTGGCCAACTTTAACTGGCTGTTTTTATTTTATATATCTATTTCAAAGGGACATTATAATCAGTCACAGTCACTTATCAATGGATGCACTGCACAGAGTTTATCATTCAATTCTATTTTTTCAATTCAGTTTATTTATATAGCGCCAATTCACAACACATGTCATCTCAATGCACTTTAAAGAGACAATTCAATCAAATCACACAGATTGATAAGAAGTTCTCTGTCTAAGTAAAAATCAGCTGATTGCATCAACTTATTGATGTTGCAGGATTTGCTTCTCCTGGATGAACATAAGTGACACCAGACATTTGGTGGCATTGTGTCGTTGATTATACGGTACTCTTTTACATCAAGCATGCATGAAGCGACAGTTGAGAGGTAAAACTCCCTTTTAACAGAAAGAAGCCTTCAGCGCAACCAGGCTCAGCTGAGTGGTAGTCCCGAAAGGCAACTGGTTGTTCAAGGAGGCGAGGGAACACGCAAAAAAGAACATAGAAGCGCTACTTTATAAATACTTTCTATGTTAGAAAAGGTAACAGTAAAACCAGCTTCATAGGTGGCTCGGTCTAGACAGGAAACAGTTAAGCAGACAAGCAATGAATGGTTTGAAAAAAAATTAAATACAAAACCGTTGTCCCTGGTAGGGCCTTTCTAAAAAAAAGGAAAAAATTGAATATACATGTTTATTCATCCACCCTCACACACATCTAAAACCTTCTCACAAACTACCACACGTCTACTATGTGAAGAATCTAAAACATTGATATTTTCACTTACACAAAGTCCCAAGCAATAAAATCATATTTATCAATGTTCTTTTTCTTAATAAAAAATATTCTAAGATCTAACTTAAGGTCTGTCATAAAATCCAGGATTTCATTGTGGTGACACTCTGCAGTGTTTCAATGCACTCCTGCTGATATTTATAGATGCTTTATCAATGCCATGTTGTTTGTTAATGTGCACTTTGATGTCTCAGGCTTTACAGCAGGAAAAACATGTCCTGCAGAGGAAGCTGGAGATGAATGAGTTGGAGTCTGGGCAGAAGGAGGCAGAACTTACTGCAGATTTGGCAGCACTGAGGGCTGAGCTGGAGAAATACCACAGCGAGGGGCGGGACCGGAGGAAAGATGACAGCGAACAGATGGCTCAGTTGGCCAATCACAACCAGAGGCTGGTGGAGCAGTTAGCTGAGGTTGGATGATTTGCTCCTTTGTGTTGAGTCACATCGTGTGAACATTATTGGCTGCTATGCAGACAAACAGGTTTCACAGCTTTGTATCTCCCACACGTTTTCTAGGCTGTTACACTGGAGCACTCCCTGAGGACTGAGCTCCGTGCCCTCCGAGAAGAGATGGATGAGTCGTCTTTTAGCCGAAATATCAGCCTCACACAATTAGAAAACATGCAAACAGAGGTATTATTCAATTCAATTTAGTACAGTGCTGGGTTAAACGTATTTGCCCCCTAATAGATTTGTTGTGTTTTTATCTTTTTTGTTCCAGGTAAACACTTTAGATCATAAAAGTAATATAAAACAGATTAGAGAAAACAACAACAGTTGCCCCTAAACCCTACAATTTTTAGTTGCAACAAATGATATCAAGCTTTTGGAAAATTTCTGAGAAATTCTTTACCCCTCCTCTTTTACCAGAATATATTCATTCATCTATGCTAAACTTCTGTGGGCTGAACAACCTGTTTAAAGTGCTGCTGCATTAAATAATCATATTTAGTCTAGACTTTCACAAGGTGCGGCTCTCACAGACATTTGATTTTTTTGTTGTTCCTTTTTCTAAATACATTCAATTCAATTCAGTTCAATTCCTTATTATTTATATAGATGCAATTCACAACACATGTCATCTCAAGGCACTTTACAGAGGCAATTCAATCAAAATCATACAGTCACATTAGTTCAAAGTTTTCTATCTAAGGAAAAGCAGCTGATCACATCGACTCATTGACTCAACAGCAATCACTCACACCAAGCATGCATGTAGCGACAGTGGAGAGGAAAAACTTCCTTTTAACAGGAAGAAACCTCCAGAAGAACCAGGCTCAGTGTGAGCGACCATCTGCTGAGGCCGACTGGGGTTCAAGAAGACAGAAACAGACGCACAGAAAGAAGCTGAAATACAAAAGGCAGTTGTGAGCTCCACAGGCAGCCTCGCCCAGGAAAGGCACAGCCAGGGGGACGAGCTCCAAGGTGTTGATGGTAGCAGCACAGCTCATACTTCCATCCAGAACGTAGTAACAGCTGAACAGGAACAGACCAGATGAAGCTAGTATGATGAGAGAAAGCAGACAAATAATGCAGAATTGGATAATAGACATAGAATGAAGCAGAATGAGGTGAAATGCTCCATATGTGATTCAGCAGTCCAAACACATAGCAGCACAAATACAGCTCAGGACAAGCTAACTATTCTGGATGAGGTCTGAGAAAGGTAGAGCAACAATAGGGCAATGGTAGAGGTAGGATTAATGTCCTGTTATACATGAGGTATTGACTATTTTCAGGATGCAAGGATCTTTTTCACCCAATATAGCAAAAAGTGTTTCTGAACAGAATTACTAGGTAACTGTTGCTTTAAGATCGTGAACTGATGGCCAAACACTCTGTCTCAAGTCTTTCTTGCAACAGGTAGAATTCTTGGTTCCATTAAATACT
The DNA here is from genome assembly GCA_034780135.1 of Jordanella pulchra. Lineage (NCBI taxonomy): Eukaryota > Metazoa > Chordata > Actinopteri > Cyprinodontiformes > Cyprinodontidae > Jordanella > Jordanella pulchra. Next base: position 3,407 of record JAUZNJ010048728.1, read on the forward strand.
CCAAATCATGCAGGAACTATAGTAATGTAACCCCAGACTCAGATGGAGACAAGTGAAGCTGGCAGTTCTCAGAATGTTTTGTGCTGTGACCATGCTGGATGAGCCGTTGATGCACTTTTAGAGCAATTTCAGCTGGACAGCCACTCCTGGGAAGGCTTATAATACTTACCAATAACTGTGTATCTCTGTTTTGCTTTAAAAGGGAGTTTGTTATTATTTCCTGACTACAAAACAGACTTAAATTGGAGCCAACCAGACCTTTGCTCATTTTTCTGAAAATGTTTTGACACGTATTCAGGAGACTCTTTCAGTTCTGGGGACCTGCTTCAGAGCAACCTGTAGTTAGAATGCTGCTGTTTTAATCATGTGGACGGTCATCCTCCAAGGCATATCTAATTCAGATGCAAATCAATGACAATTCTGTCATTATCTTGTGAGTTTTTGGGATGAATTGTGCACTACTCATATCTTGACCAGAATGCTTATGCAATTTATTTGGCGTGACTTTTAAGAGAGTGTTGTATATACAAAGGTCAAAGTTGTACCCTTTGTTCTTAAAGGACAGTGTACAATTAACTCTTACCAAGAGCTGCTGGCTTTTCTGGACTGTACCATGTCCTCATGTAGTTGCTGTTTTGTTTCTCTGATGTAGAAGTCCAAGCAGTCCTTGCTGCACTGAATTGCATTGCTTCACTTGATTGTTGTTTCATAACTTCAGAAGACTCATGTAGAGGCATCAACAATTCCCTGGATTAAAGATTGCCTGACAAACAGACCACAGTTTGACTGAGACTGAAGGATCAACTGTCTGATCAATTAGTCATCTGCACAGGAGCACCACACTCTGCAGTCATTTTGTGCATCAAAGATGGACAAGATGCTGAGTACAGAGAGCTGGTGAACAGCTTGTCCATGGTGTGAAAACAATCATCTGATCCTAAATATAAACACAATAAGGGAGATGATTGTAGATTTCAGAAGAAACGGGAACAAGTTTATTCCTGTTAACATCATGGGAGAAGATGTGGAGTTGATAGAGGAGTATAAATACCTTAGTGTTCACCTGGACAACAAAGTAGACTTGAGATACAACTGTAAAGCCGTCTATAAGAAGGAACAGAGCAGACTGTACTTCCTAAGGAAGCTTGGGTCCTTTACCGTTTGCAAAAAGATGCTGCAAATTGTCCATAAGTCTGTTGTGAAGAGTGTGATCTCTTCCTCCATCATCTGCTGTGGTAACAGCATCAGAACAAATGACTTAAGAAGCTCAACAAAAATAAAAAAGGCCGACTCCGTTCTAGGAACTCATCTGGAACCTCTGGATATTATTTCACAAAGCATAATTATTCATAAAGTGAAAAAGATTATGCAGAACAGCAAGCATCCTCTTTTATTTTTAAAACATCAATGTCTGCAGTAAGAGGCTTCTCCAGAACCGGTGCAAGACAGACCATAACAGCAGATCCGTCCTACCTACAGCTATCAACACCTACAACTCGATGAAAAAAAAAAAATAAAAAAAAAAAACAACAAAAAACCCTATAAGTTACTGCAACATTTAATTTCCCTTTGGGGTTAATAAAGTATTTTTGAACTGAATTGAATTGAATTGAATTGAATATGGTTTGGGTGTTCCTTCTTTGAGATGAACCAGGTTTTGTCTGCGAGTGTTGTTTGGTTTGAAATTGATTGGAATGTTTTCTTTAAAGAAAATTCTCCACAGTTTTTCAGAAACTTCTGACACACATTGAACAACAATTTGTGGTTTCTGTTTTTTTCTTTTTGTCTTTGTTAGTGTTGTTTTTTGTGCCAGTTTGTTCGCCGACCTAACAAAAGCCCAGTTTAGGTTACCACATGCTTGGAGTGATTTTCTGACATGTTTTTGTTCTTTTTTTGTTTCTCCTCTGTGACAGAGGAAATGTTGTTAGCCTGTCATACCATCTACGTAATTATCTTATTTTAGGGGTAAAAATATCTATTCTGTTGGCATCTTATCTTATTTACCTACTCAAATTAAGGGTAAATGGTGCTTTTCCGTCATTTTTACAAAGCAGATATTGGTCTATGTGTGTAGGTTTCTTGAAAAACCATTTTATGCTGTGGGAAAAAAATAGAAGTTGGTATGATTCAAAATTCTAAGGCAACCAATGTCCATAAAATTTTAAGATTAGGACTTTAACTTCAAATTTTGTTTTGAGTTTGCAAAACCTTGAACTCTTTGTTATTATAACTTAAAATCCTGAACTTTTTAAAAATGTATGTGAAAGTAGAGGAAAGGTATTGAACCTACAAGGCTAAGCTTCTTACTCATCATGTTTTGTTTAGCATGCATCATCCCTCAGTGAGAAAATTTAACATCTGCATTTTTATCATCATTCTATTTTTTCTATTGTATTTTGTATTTACTATGATTGTACTTTTTGATTTTAAATGAAGTTTGAAAAACTGGGACAATAAACTTTGACACGAAAAAATTAATAAACCTGTAAAGGGTTAGGGTTAGGTTATGTTAGACAGGTTTACACAACACCATCGTACAAGCTGTTTATTTGGAATGGGACTGCAGGTTAATATACATGTACATGGACTTTTTTTAGCTGAGTACTGCAATGCTAGTTTGAGATCTTAGATATAATAATTTATAAGTTGCAGTTGGAAGTATTTTATAGAATATGGAAAGATTATTTTATGTAATCATTTCTAAATATAATCATAAATGAAAGCATATACACTTGAAAATGATTAATTTTAATTTTTCCCACCTTTATGTTAAATATAATGAGAAATTCAACTTTTATTTATTAATTGAAGCTTGATGATTCCTCCCTTATTTTTCTTATACAGAATAAAGTTTTGCAGGGGCGGCTTTTACACATGGAGACCCGGTTAAAAGCTTCAGAGGAGGACAGCCAGAGGCTCCGCGCGGAAAGAGACGGACTAAGGAACAGATTGTCAGAACTCCAAGTTAAACTAAGCGAGAAGGAAGTTGAGGTGAGGATCTGTCCTAATAATAATACCAACTCATCACTAACAGACAAACTAACATAGCTGCTTTGACAATGTACGCAGTCCTCCTGCTTGTTTTTTCATAGTGTGTGTTGTGTGTGTGCACGTAGATAGAGCAGGAGCAGGGGGTTGTGTTTGAGTTAAGGAGCTTGAATCACTCTTTACAACAAAAAGCACTGAACCTGGGAGAGGAGAGTCCCCTGGATAGTACGCACACACAACCTTTGTCTCTGCTAAGTGAAATTCAACAGTCACAGGTACTGAGAGAAAAACACATGCAGGAACGTTACACTAATACTGACCCTCTACTCACATATCTTTTATTAAAAGCGACTGAAACTAACTGGTCTCTGCAATTTGTTGGAACACTCATAAACAAATGTGTTCAAATCCGCTTGTACATTTTGTGTTCTTGTTTCCTGTTATTTACAGGCTACAGAGGCTCTTCTGGCTCATTCCTCAGCACTGCAGGCCAAAGATGAAGAAATACAAGCATTAAAGGAAGAGGTCTGTTAAGATCTAAGTGCAAGTTAAACATTCATGTTAATACAGCAGCAGGTCACCAGAGTGAAGGAAATTGCTTCGTTAAGGGAAGACAGGAAAAAAAGAAAAACAAGCCTCATTCACTCGTATAAAAGGGGCAAAATAAATTGTTTTTAAAAAGCGTTCAATGTTAACATGATTTTTTTAGACTAATGATACAAGTTTTGTTGTCTTGAGATACAAACCTGGAATGACTGATGTTGAGATCACTGAAAATTGCTTCTTGGAGTAATAAAACTGATGTTGTGTCTTTTATTTTAAGTAAATACTATCAAGGAAATGAATTAAAGATAATAATGCAAAAGAAACTGAAGCTTGAATTTTAAAAACTTTCTTTCTTTCTTTCTTTCAGCGCCAGTCTCAGCAAAAAGAGCTTGAATCTCTGAGGGAGGAGATAAAGCTCTTCAAAGGGAGCGCAGAGAAGCCAAGCTACAGGTGAAGCTGCTATATGAAGCCTGGTTATGTTATACAAAGATTAATTCTTTGTGTTTCATTGCTAAAACTGTTCAATGGTTATTTTTTTGCATTTTATATGCAGCTCTCTGGAGAGTGAGCTAGCTAAAGTTTGTCAAGAGAAAGAGTTGCTCACTCAGCAGCTTCTGAACACCGTCAAACAGAAGGTGAAGCTGTCCCAAGAACTGGATGCCTGGCAGGTGAGTCTGTGCATAAAAGTGTTGATTGATAAAAAAAACTTTCTTTTGAACCAGTACATTTCAGTAAATGGTAAACTATACAATACAAACAATCCTCTACCAATCTGTACCCATGTGGAAGAAATACAGAAGACTTTCAGTGATTGGTCTTTCAATAATATATTCATACTGTATTATAAGATCTTGGTTTAAGACATTCTGTTGCTATCACGTGAAAATTCATTTCAATATATCACATTCCTGCATTTGAAATGTAGAATTGCTGAATGTGTTTTATTGTTTTGTATCAACCTATAAAGATTTTTGATTTAACAGGATAAAATTGTATTATGTAATAATTCAATATAAATCAAAAGATATTCTTAGCGCTATTAGGTCTTTTGCTGTGCTGGTAGCTCTATGTTTCCATACTAAAAAGCCAAACAAAGAACATAAAACTGTCATGCAATCTGCCTTAACTGTTCACCATTGACTCTGAATTTAAATTTCCAACTGGTACCCAAAAGAGGACCAAAAACAAACCCTTGAGGAACACCACCAAGCTTTGTCCGGGCGTCCTTATGATAAACATATCACTACCCTAAGACAATGGTGTCTCCATGATCCAATGAGTAGATAAATTAATTTTAAGATTATATCAAAAATAGTATTACACATTTGCACAATTGTAACATTTGGTGTCTCGCACTGCTTTGTGTGTGCCCCCCTTACATTCAGGGATTGTCTCCAGGTTCTTCAGCTTTTTTTCTAAAGCCAAATATCACCACAATAAGGTTAATCAGTCTCTCTAAATGACCTTCAGGTATGACTGTACGTGTGCCTGCTTATTTATCCTGTGTGTTTAAGTGAGCAACACAGATAGCACCAATCGTACAACCCTGAAAGAATAAGCAAGAAAAGAAAATGGATGCGTGGGAAGCTTCTTGGAGACTTTTAAGATTCCAGCAAGATTTTATGATATAAAGTGACTTTAAGTTCCTCTTTTAGGGCTGTTTAAAATCTAAATTACCTCCATGACTTCACCTCATTAAGATTTTTCAAACATCGGCCATTTTGTTCCAATGCAGGAGGATATGCGCTTCGTTATCAATCAACAGGTCCTGCAAAGGGAAGAGGAGAAGAAGAAAGAAGACAAGCTAGAGAAGGAGAACACGGTTGGACTCCAAAGAAGCAAGTCTTTGAGAGTGAGAGGTGAAGGAGGAAAAGGGTTTTTTTCTTCTCTATTCAAGGATAAATAAGAGGCAGCCTCCATATTGACTCCTATGTCCTTTTGGCACCAGATAATGAAGATTATGATCGATCTCAACATCAGCAAATTGAATGTTTACAAATGTAACACCTTCATATGAATGCACCTTTCTGTGTGTGTGTATGTGTATATATGTAAAGTATGATAATTATTTTAGACCTTTTATGAAAACATTAAAATATGAAATGATTTTTTTAATAATCTCGAAAACTCATTTTTTTCTTTTCATATAAATATGCAAATGTATGTCTAATCCATTATTCCATTTTAAACTCATGGCCATTATACACTCTTTTTTTTCTGCCATGAATCATTCAAAGCAGTAACTCGGAGACAGAGCTAAAAATATCCATGTGTCATGTTTAGAGAAATAGTGCGAATCAGTTGAAATGTTCTTTAATTCAATTTGAATTTTTTAGTTAATATCCAACAGAAAAAATATAAAATTTGTTTTAGAAAATATTGAATTAGAGTATTTGTTTCCTTATCCTGTGAGTGAATGAATTGCAGGATCACGTCTTGCTGAGTTTACAGTTCATGCTAATGAGCAGCAAGTTTGCAGTGGCAGCAACATCACTTTTTAAAAAAAAACTTCAAGTGTTCTTGATTTGGGTTTCATCTCGATACCCCACTATCATGTGATCTACATTGTTGCTTAGTGTTTGGTCAGCAAGTAGATTTTTCCCTCATTTGACCGAGGCCCCTAATGTAACATGTTTGCCCCATAAAATGCATGGTTTATTTCATTTTGTGTTTTTTTTTTTAACATTACCTTATTCTTTTCTTTATTATATTCCCAGATTAATGATTACAATTTTGATAGTTTCCTCAACCTAAATTTTGAACCTTTGCTTTGTATGGCCAGTCAGTTTGGGTGGCCAGCCTTGTTTTTGCTGGTTTGAGGTTCCTCAACACTTTTCATTTTGGGATGGTATACTTAATGTTTCTCTTTAAGATTTTCAAAGCTTTTGCCAAACTTTATCCCAGACTTGTCTGCTCTGTTCTTTGGTCTATGCTATTACATTCTTTAACAAATCTGTAAGGTCTTCAAGGAATACAGGTGGACTTTTTTACTTTAGAGACTATTTTTAATCTAAATCACATTAAGAATTCAAAAGCAATCAAATGTACTTTTCTAATACCAGTTGTGAAAATATGGAAGGTCAATAATAGTTTTCCCTCCCCCACCTTCACTATTACGCAACAAAAAGAAAAAAAAGGTCATGACATAAATAGCATCTTTATTAAAACATGTCAGAAAAAGGGATAATCTCTTACTCCTCAATCCATGCTCCTACATTCACAGCAGATTTATTATATTTTGAACTTGATAAATGTGGCTAAAAGTGTCAGATTCATGTTTCTACATCTCTTCTTTGGCAAACATACCAGATACATGGCAAAAAGTACATCTAAGTTGTCATTTTTTTCTTAAAAAAAGCAAATTCTTCCTTAATTTAAGCAGGTATATGCACACACACACCCACACACACACAGATATCTATATAGATATATATATATATCTATATATACGCCAGTGGAATACGAAAGTTTACATTTAAAATAAGAACAAACTATTGCATTATCTTCCTTTAAAATATAAAAGGCTCATTCCATTGGCAAATCATCATATGAAACCTACTCAAATTGATAGTAAATACACTTATTTTGAGAAAGTTTGACTTATTTTTAGATAGTTTTGCAGTATACAAGCCACTATTTGTGCAAAGACCTTCTAAGATCCTTTCGATTGGCTCATCTGTTTCTTTCATGTATGAAATTAACCTCAGACATCACACTGTCTAAATTCCACTTGAGAATTTAAATTCAGATTAGAATTCAAAAATCAAATTTGCTTTAGTGTTTTAACGTTTCTATTAATGCTTGGCATTCATTGCTACCCTGAATAAAACGGAAGAAAAATATAAACCAGCCAATGAAGCTTGAAGGACAGATGCTACAAAGTTTGTTATATTTTTATTTGATTTCTTGTTCGCAGCTTAATTCTTAACCACGGATTTCCTAAAAAACATGTAAACATAATTTTTGTGGTGTACTTTTTAGAAACACCCTGCAGGATGATCAAAAACACTTAATTTACAACATAATAAGCTAATTCACTAACATGGGAAGTCTGGTTAGTTCATGTATCTTAAGATTTCTTCATAAATATCTACAGTATAAAATTGTTATTCTAAGTATACAGTACAGTTTTCATTTCACCTTTCTCAATACAAAGGGTGATGGATTGGAGTGAATTTTGTTCCATTATTTTTGAAAGTAAAGAACACATTTTGCAAATAAAAATACACAAAATGCAATTAAGTGGAGAAACTTTGAAAAAACGTCTTAATCAAAAACAGGTTTTGAGAGTTACTTTGTTTTTTTTCAATATTTTTTCAATTTTCAATTTGTTTTTTTCAATATTTTATTTTAATACATTGTAAAACTTTATTTTTCAAATACTTCTTTTTTAGGAATTTCATTCTTTTCAAATTGTTTTACAGAACCCATTCTCTTTACTTTAAGCCTAAAACAAACACTCACTGTTGACCGATAAAAATGTTGAGGCTAATGTTCGCACAAACCCAAAAAAAAAAACAAAAAATGTGAAAGAAAATGTTGAAAAAATGAAATATAAAAATATAGAAATTCTCTTTTGATTAAGGAGCTTTTTAAACTTTGATTCCTGGATTGCATTTGTTTTTGATTTCCATTAAATAAATACACTATTTGGTTGCAACGATAATGGAACAAAGTTCACCCCATAGCGATGAACCCTTCTAATGTAGCCTGCATTCCTCTTGGACGAAGCTTTCACCAACATCACCTTGTTATTTGGAGGTAGGTTGCAAGGCGAGATACAAAGAGCAAGGTTTTGGTGCATTAGATGCATCCTTCATAGTTTGATGTCCTCACAGTCCTTTCCAGTATTCCAGTTTGAGTATGGGGAGGGTCATCCAACATTGACACCCAGGCCGACCTGCAGCTTGTCACCTCTGTGATTCACAAACGCTCCCATAATTAGAGTGGCAGGAAGCGGAGTCAGACGCTTCTCCAACACACCTCCAATGATGCACCGGCTGTTGATCATACCTAGATACAAACCATAAAGATGTCTGATACACTGGATTTTTACTTTTTTTTTGAGTATGTAAAATTAGCTACTGGCACCTTAGACTACCTCGAAAAACCATGTTGGCCTCTGGAAGCTCCATCTGGTACCCAAAGGACGTGGTGGTCTCCTGCGTCCTGGTGCTGGCCTCAAACTCCACCCCAACCTGGATCTGGTAACACAAATCCCCCTTAGCGTGCTGCACAGGGACGTCATAAATCACCCGTTATTGTCCTTACCTGCTTGTTGGCTCTGTGATAGTAGCTAGCATGGGCGCCTCCTTTGCCAGCATTAAGGGTTGCGACCCAGTTTGGTCCTGCATGGCGACGAGAGCAAAATAACAAGAAACATTACATGAAAAATCAGGGTACATTTTAGGATATATCCACAAATTCTCCACATATTTAAAGGTAAAAAAGCTTAAATTCTCCTAAAGTTGGTCTTTTTAGGGCTGACACCAGAGGTGTCTTTAGCTGCTAAGTCTCCATGACAACAGTTAACTGCAATGTACATCGCAATGTTTTTTTCTTGCCAGAAAACGGCCTTTTTCTGTGTTTCAATCATAAATACAACTGGGTAGAACTTGGAAGCCTGATAAAATTTAGCCTGACTAAAATTTTGCTTTTCAGTCACAAACTCTCCAGTTGGCCCAATGTGAAGTACAGTGGTGGAGGTGTGATGCTTTGGGCATTTTTCTCTTTTAAACAGCTTTGGAAGTTTGTTAGTTGGGTGCGGTATTATATACGAATACGGTGGAAAACTAAAGAAGATTTTGGCATCTTGACTCAAATCATTTCATCTTACCAACTTAGAAATAGATTCTCTTTTAAAGAATTAAAAGAAAAAGTAGAAAAGGACAAATGATTGAAGATGAGAAAACTGCCTTTCAGACAGGCTTTGCTCTGAAACCCATTATTTTCAATAGCAAGCAAAGGGCAGTTTATGGCTGCGCTGAGCAAAGATGGCTGTGGTCATTCCATTACTTGGAAAAACCCTTTTTGTGTTGTAGCTAATGTTTCTAATGTTTCCATTTAAAATATCTAAATAACAATTTAAATAAATAAGCAGCTTAATGGATCAAGCTCATTAAATCAACCCTGTGAAATATCATAGAAGACTAACAGCTACGACGCCCTTAAAGCTGTTCTGTGAGGACATTTTCTCACTCGAGTACTGTCCAGCCAGGGTCAGGATTCCTCCTTCCTCTGCTCGTCCTCTGTGGTACACCAGTTCTCCTCCCAACACCAGGCCAGATGACACACTCTGCAGGAAATGTGCCACCAGGATAACTGCATGGAAGGTTCAAATAAAGAAAATCAAGATAGACACGATAAAAACAAAACTACTAATTGTAAAGTTTAAAATAAAACTGACACATTTGAACGTTCCTCTGCAACACCAAACATTTCTTTGCATGCATATTTTTGTTGACCTGCTAAAAAATTGGTTCTGATTGAGACTTTTTTCGTTTCTCACCCGACTCTCTGAGGACGTCTGGGTTGGCCACTGTCACCGCAGCAGTGAAGTCACTCCCTCTATACTCGGTTTCAAACTGCCAGGTTACAAACTGAGACTGCTGGCTCTGAAACACAGTTCAGACTGTGAGTGGCTGACTATTAGTTTTAATAAGAAGAGTTGGATTCATACACATACTGAACCTGATGTGGACATAAACGGCCCCAAAAGAACAAAAAAGAAACCCACCTGGAAAACTGTTCTGGCTCGAACACGCTCGGTGAGATGAAGGAGAGCGTGAGCGTTCAGACTACCTGAAGAGTCCATCTCACCAATCAGAGCTGGAGCATCCTAAAAGTGGACGGACAAGGAACATTTTATTCATTTCTTCTAAAAATCATATTGACAAAGTCAGGATTTCTAAAGATATGTCAAGTCAGAACTTCAATCTAGAAAGAATTTTCAATCTTTATCCAAATTGTTCATTCAAAAACTTCCACGGTCCTTTTCAGATATTTCCACTCTGATGGATGAATGCATCACCTCTATGTGCTCTATTTAGTTCAAGTTAAACCAGCTGAACTGGTTATTTTTTAAATGGAGACATCACTCCTGGTGAAAATAAAAAACAGAAAATAAAGCCTGGAAATATAGAAAAGCATTTGTATATATTCTTTTTTTAGACTTATTTTGACCTGGAACAACCCAAATCCATACTTTTCTAAACTAAACTTGTAAAGACTGAGCAGGAACTCAGGAAAGCAGTGATAATTCAGCTATCTGATCCTTTGCGTCCAACCTTGTCCTTGCTGTAGTCGTCAGACTGCAGATGCTCCACGTGGAACCGATAGTAGGAAGGACTTACAGCACTGAGATGGAGCGTATGACTGACCTGGAAGCAGAGTTATAACTTTAGTCCAAAATAAAACATTACTTTCTTTAATGTTAGAATATAAACAATTAAGATTCACCTTAAAAAAGCTGCTCAACGTTTTATTTACGATCATCTTGACACCTTCAATCTGATGAGGAAACACATCTAAAGGAAGAACAAAAAGATCATGTTAAACTGTGCTGTGAGAAGAACCTTGAATTTTTCCGCCATGTAGTCACAACCTCAAACATCAATATAATTTGTTGTGATTTTATGTGACAGACCAACACACAGTAGTGCACAACTGTACAAAGATAGTGTATATTTTAAACATATTTAGGTAGAAATCTTAAAAATTAGGTTACTTGGGTATTTGTATTCTTCCAACATTTAATCTAGGATAAAATGCAGCCCTAACAGCTGGCTTTGAATGTCACTTAATTCCTATAATATAACTTTTAGCCACCAGGGGGAGCTTGACCTGTAACTTTCAGGTTTAGCCCTCCTATGGTGACACTGGAAAATGAAACAGTCTCACTCTGTGTGTTGAAAGCAGACCAGAATATAAAGACAAGGACATTTACTCCTCTAGATTAAATCCTATATCAGAGAACTAATAATATTTCTGACCAGGTGAGTGACAAAACAGTTTTGTTGACTAAAACAACTTTTAGCTTATTAGTTATCGTATTTGAGTGGAGCTCAGACTGCAGGAAAGCGGTGCTCCAGGTCACATGACTCATTCAGTGATTGATCTGATTCTCTCAAGTTACACGGTTTTTGAGGAGAGCATTGAACTTCGATATACACCAAGTTTTGTAAAAATTATTTGGTAATGTTAGTTTTTGGGTCAAAGGGTATTTAGTTTTGCTTTAAAGGGCCTATATCATGAAATATTATATTTATTGTTTTAATGCTATTTTCCCAAACTATTTCTTCATTGAAATCATTCCCAGATTTTTTTTTCTTGATTCATGCTAGCCTAAGTAATCCTCATGAACTCTAGTCTGTGAGCAATAGCCCCTCCCGTGGTTAAAAGGAGCGGCCCAGAGCCACAGAGATACCACAGTTCTGGTGACAATAGGCAACATTTCAAAAAGCAATGGTGACGCACTAAATTATATGTTGTAGTAATTCATATTTTGTTTTCTCTTAACCAGTTGTTTCAGGTGTTGAAAGCTGTAGGCAGGAACCGCTCTATCTTGCACCAGATCTGGAGAAGCCTCTTACTGTTTAAAAATCTTCTGAAGGGGATGCTCATTGTTGTCCATGATCGTCTTTCCTTTATGAGTAATTATCCTTTGTGAAATAATCTCCAAAGATTTAGAGGACTTCCTAGAACAGTGTTGGACTTCTTTATTAGCTTGTTGAGCTTTTAAAGTCATTTGCTCCTCCATCATCTGCTGTAACCCTAGCAGATGATGGAGGAAGAGATCTCACAGGTATTTATACTCCTCCAGTACATCCACATCTCCTCCCATGATGTTAACAGGATTCAACTTGTTCCTGTTTCTTCTGAAATCTACAGAATTAGAGCTCTATGGATAAACTGAACTAATTATCCTAATTGCACTAAACCATTTAGGGAACAGAGCAAATATAAAAATCGTGCCATTGACTAATAAGAAAAAAAAGAACTACTTGGCACTGCACCTTGAACTCACCCTGTCCAGCAGACACAAGGTACAGTTAAAAATTGTAGTTTTAGCAGTTATCGACGGGGGATATAAAATCCAATAGGTCCCACAATTGACTTCCACTTAACAAAGATGCACTTTTTGTGTTGGACTTCACAGATCTTGTTATATAGACCCACAGCTACCTTTACAGCTCCTATGTAGGGAGTGAAAGCTGCCTGGGTTTGGCAATCGCCCATCTCTTCTCTCCCAGCGCGGTGGACGATCCCAGTGGGCAGGATGTGCGTCCCAACGAGAAGGAAGATGATCCTTGGAGAAAGGCCAGTTATGATGGCCTGGATTGGAAGACAGAGCCAGAACACTGCCCATGTGGGCACAATGCTACCTAAGGACAAAGACAAAAAGCGCGTTTATGACACAAGTATGTACATACCTGTAGCTTGTACAAGCAATTTTATCAATGTATAAGTTAGGATCCTGCATGAAAACAAGATAAAAACAGAATAAACATAGCAGAGTAGACCACAGATAGATTATCATGCAGATTTGTACCGAGGATTTCTGAAAATTGTATTTTAAAATACATTATGTTGAACATGTAAATCCATTATTGGGAAATCAAACCCTTACTGTTATTATGAGTGTGGTGGAAAGCTGTTTTTATGACTGAATGCAGTAAATCCGTTAGCTAGCATGACCTTAGCATCATTAAAAACTGGCAGGTGTAGAAATATATTATTTCTCCAGACTCCCCATGTAATCGGAGTACCTTAAAATCCGGAGCGAAACTGAGAACCGCTCATCAGAAACGCTGTCAGGTTGTATGTTCTTTCTAAACGAACTAACCAAAAAACATGCGAACTGATGCTGCAGATCAAGTGATGCTGCAGATTTCTCCCCGTTCAAGATGCTGTGCGTCGCTTCTGTAAATCCTCCTCTCCATTATGTCCATTACGAGAAAACCGGAAATGAAAGCGCGTGTTTATGTAAAGATATGATAATAATATGTTTGCCTATTTATTTATTTCGTATCTATAATATCATTATGGGATGTTTATAGGTTGTGGTAATGCAGGGAAAATTGCGTAACGTAAGTGGAGATGTGTTTCCCTCCGGACAACTATACATGCGACACTCGTTGGTTGCCACAGGTGACTCAGTTGTAAGTACAGCAGCAGCGCAGAATAGTACACGAACGGTCATTTGTTTATCCCTAGAATAAAGTGAAAATAGTTTATACTCAATGTGTAGCATCTTTACATGTCAAACGGCGGTAAGTTCAACTAAATATGCAGCTACTGAATTCTCAGAAAATCTAGCAGTGGTGCGGACATTGGGACAGACATTGGTTTATGTCGCCTGTCGTCGTTTTATATCTGACAGAGCTTTGATAAGAACAGAAACAATTTTAGATTAACTTGTGGAGAAATTTTACATTTTAAGTCTCCTTTCGAGTTTCCATGAGATGTCACCTTCACGGTCCGTTCTGTTGGTGGGAGAGGGGAACTTCTCCTTCTCGTCATCAGTGTGTAAGTTAGACTCTGAATCAGGGAGCAACATAACGGCCACCTGCCTGCAGCATCAGGAGGAGGCACTACGCCACGAAGGAGCAGCTGCCAACATCCAGACCATCAAGGAATCAGGTACTTTACGTGTATGTGGCTTTCCTAATTTTTTTATTTTTTTTTTTTCTTGATCTCTTCTTATGCTTGCTTATTGTTCAGGAGGAACTGTTCTGTTTGAGGTAGACTGCACGAAGCTGGGGGAGTGCGCCTCCCTAAAAGGTCGTGTGTTTGACCGAGTGGTGTTCAACTTCCCTCACTGCGGGAGGAAGAGCGGGGTGAAAAAGAACAGAGAGCTTCTGAAGAGCTTCTTCCTCAGGTATGATAACAGCGTATTGCCGTCTAGTCTATACATTTTTTTCCTTCACATTTTCACGATCGTACTAAACTTACCCAGACAGCGATCAGCGAAGCACTTGGTGTGAACTAAACGACTAAACTAACTAGAATTTTTTTAAAAAAGAAGAAAAATAACCTCACGTTTATCACGTATTTGTATGAAGGTCGTGATTTAGGAAAAAAAGCTGAAAAACCAAAACTATAGATGAATGGGAAGAAGGATTGAAGGAAATGAAACACATTAAATATGGATGGATAGATAGATATTTGGACAAATAAACTAATGGGTGAATGAAAGCAATAGATACATTGATGGATAGGCAAATAAATGGATAAATGAATAGATTGATTTCTGTAGTTGGATGGTTACATTTCTGAAAAATAAAACTGGCTTTATAATTTTTTATCATAACCTACAAAACATCTAAAATGTCAAGCGTTTTGATCCTTTGTAGGGACATCACACATATTCTTTATCTCTGTGAGCTAATGTTAAAAAAAAACTATCAAATTAGTAACCCTTTCTCCACACTCTGAGCTCCTATTTTCTGTTCTTATTTTACACATGAAAATGAGAACAGAGTTAATATTTTATCGGTTTGTTTTAATCCTGAATCTAGGGATGTAGAGAGATGCACCTCTGCAGATGGTCAATAATTTGGGATATTAGGATTATTTCTTGCATTGGCAGGAGCTGATACATAGATACATTTGCTGATTCATTTTCAGCCTTTTATTTTTGCTTTCATGTCTTTAGATCAATCAAAGTGCATTCACTTAGTGCACTAGTGAGTTTCTCCTTTGTGCGATCAGTAAAGTCCTATCTAATCTAATCTAGACAGTTCCATCATTTGCTATCCATTGTAATTGAATTTGTGAATTAATGTTTCTTTTTTGTTTACTTTGAGACTTGTGTAACATTTGTTACCACTGTGTCATTTTTATTGTGTAAATAAAGGTAGAAAAGTAGCATCAGCACCCAGAATCTACAGACTCCAGACTAAACTAAAAGTCATTTTTTAGGATAAAGAAATAATCTCTTTTGATGTTGGGTGTTTTTCTTCATCTTACCTTCTTTATGAATGAGGATCTGCTGATATGCATTTTGATGATAAATGTATAACCAAAGCTTTTAGGAACAAAACACTGATCATTTTAAATGCTCTGCTTCTTCTACTTTGTTCAGCTATTTTATAAACTCACATTCTCTTCCTTTTTTCTAAATTCACTAACATGTAGTCATGTATAAGAGAAAGAAAATCCCACTTCAGTTCTGAGGTTTTATGTTTTCGGACATAATGGAGAGATTTTGTATTTATCAGATCTGAAATGTCTCAAGTCTTTCATGCACAGAGACACAGAACAGATGTTAGTTATCATGGCCTTCGAAGCTGAAGTGTAGCAAACCATGTTTCACTCCCTTATTTATCTACTGGGGCCACTGTGGTCATATTAACCTCCGGCTCAGACTCTGACTCTGTAGGCTAGAGGTCCGCTCTGGATGCTTCTGACCTGTAAGATGTGATGCCTTCATATTCCTCAGCATCACTACCCTGTCCTGAGCTTGAAATGGCTGATGGTTCAACCACACTAACCATTTCCAGACTAGAAGTTCTGGAACAACAATCAGTGTTTGCATTCGTCTCCATTATAGAACATTGAGCTCCAACAGTATTCTCTCTCTGACATCACCACATGGAGACTACTTGCAATAAACCAGAGCGCTGCTGTGTGGCTACTAAATGTAGGATAATTGGGTTAAAAATAATCTTTTTTGACATAATAACTCAGAACCAAGCTTGGAAAGTTCAGTTTAGGCAACTAGAAAACGTGTAGTTTTCTAGTTGCCTAAACTGAACTTTCCAAGCTTGAACATGACCTGGATAGCTGAGAACCTTCACCGATATAATAACTCAGAACCACCTGCTGGATGATTTTAATACAAAATTACTTAAAATCAGCATGATGTCATCAACACTAAAGTGAAACTCTGAGTGTAGAGGTTTACCAGGACCTGGAGGTCATTGTAATCCTAAGTCCAGACTTCTGAAAGATGCTTCAATTAAATTTGTATTTTCCATGTAGTTGTGTGGAGATTCTGTCTGAGGACGGGGAGGTCCACGTCTCTCTGTGTAACGGACAAGGCGGGACTCCGGCCGACCAGCCGAAGCGCGAGTGGCACAACAGCTGGCAGGTGAGCGCCATGGCAGCCGAGGCTCACCTCATCCTCAGCTCTGTGCATCCGTTTGAAAGTGAACACCTGCCCAGCTACAAGTGCACCGGATACAGGTAAGAAGCCAAGGTGAGTGTTGCATTGCAGGATTGCATTGCTCTGCTTGTTTTTGGTGTCTGTTTGGGATCTGATGTTATCTAACAAAGATGCTGCTGTTATACAGGAGCCAAGATAAGGGTTTTCATGTGGAAAAAGCTCTGCTGCATGTGTTTACACGCAGCACCCCCTACATTCCTGCCCAGATAGTTCAGATGGAGGAGATTATTGGAGGGGAGAAGGTCCATTACAACATACCTGCTGAGCTCAGCGACTATGTATTCAGGTACTGGAGCTAGTAGAGACTGTTTTGATGTCTAATGAATATAAGCAACCAGCTTACTACCTCCCTTTTTCTCATCAGGAGGTTCCTCTGCTCAGATTCCATCCATCCTGTCAAGTTGGTGCAAGATTTTCTTCTACAGGGATTTTCCAAAAGGTGGCCAGTCTCTCTGAGTGAGGAACCCTTTCCCTTCCTCATCCCGGCCAAGCGGCTGCAGACATGCTGCCACAGCGTTGACAAACTGCAGTGCTACTGGATAAATCTGTTCCAGAAAGAGTTTCCCTCTCATGTTCAAGACAAAGATGCGGTTTGTTCAGACTCAAAAACTAGTTTAACTCCTACTAAAGCAGACATGGCAAGGAGTAAAGGCACTGAGAGTTTACACCCTATAAACTGCCTTGATGTTAATCTGGAAGCTGAAGGGGGTCTTTACATGCTGCGTCCATCACTGCTTCCTCATCTGGAAGACCTGCTGATTAACAAAAAGGAAAATAGTGATGAAGCGCAGCCTCAGGAGGAAACGGATGAAAGTTCTGAAGTTGAAACCAATAAAGAAGAAGGTACATGTAAGGGCCGTAATGGGGCTTCTAGCTTGTTTGCTCTCAGTGGAGTGGTGTTCAGGAGCGTGCCCATCAACCCGTGGGCTCTGCCTGCCTTTCATGAGCTTCTCCTAACAGGTGTTTTCCCTTTGAAAAATAAGCCAATGAAATTGATATTGCATGAGCTGGAAACTCTGCTCTCTCCCTATGGGGTCACCATGGTTACTGATGAGGAAGGTCTGCATCTGTTGGCTCAGCCGATGGGTTTGATCGGTCGGGTGTTTACAAGCAGCGAAGCTGACGGCAGCAGCCACGTCACCATCAGCGCTTCTCTAAATTTAGACCTCCTGGCTGTTCTCTTGTTCTCACTCCCAGACTGGCGGCTGCTTTGGTCTCACGACCCGCGATTCTTAAAACAGTTTTCCCTCCGACCAAAACCAGGGACATCTTTTCAGCCTTTTTCCTTGTACCCTGGGTCCTTCAGCTTCGACATCAGCTTTTGGACAGGACCAGCGTGGGAGGAGAGAAGGTTCTACGCCATTGTCAGAGAGGCCAGCCACGGAACTGTGGAGCAAGTGAAGCTCATCGACACGTTCTCGCACCCTGACCTGAGTCAGACCAGTTACTGCTACAGACTCATCTATCATTCACACACACATGCCCTGTCACACACACAGGCCCTGAAGTTTCACAAGCAGCTGGAGGTTTTACTCTCGTCTCGTCTGCAGGTCATTATCAGGTAGTACTTGACATAATCTGTCAGAAAACATGGATATTTTTATTCTCCACATGTGCATCTGAAGAGAAAACTATCAGGAAATCTATAGTGAAACGTTTACAGTGGTTGAAACTATGGTTGTTTAATTCAATGGAAATGTAACTGAAGTGATTCTGTGTATGTTCTAAAACTTTACAATAAACCTAATATTTAACCTGACTTTTTGATCTGGTAAAAATGACTCTAAGTAATGATGATTACGTTTTTATTTCTCACATGTTTGAATTATACAGAACACGAAACGGCAAAAAAAATCAGCTAAACATTTTGATGGAAAATACAAAACAAATGAAAATAATAATCAACAGGTATATTTATTTAATCTCTTTCCTCGATTGATTATTAATTTTTATAGCCAGTTTTTTTTTTTTATTTTTTTTTTATTATTATTAAAAGAGGTTTTTGATTCAGGTAGTTTTTATTAAGGCAGAAGTTACGATATACTTTAAAAAAATGAGCAATATTTCTTAGACCAATGATAAGTCCTGGAACTTATTATTTACAAATGCAAACTTTATTTTTATGTTATATTGTGTCATTTTTTTCTGTTCATCATTAAGGTGACCATCTTTACTGGAGTTATTTATTTTAATCATTTAAAAAGTAACTGATTTAAAACTGATTAGTCTTAAAAATATATATATTAAACCATCACTTTCTTTTAAAACCATATAAATATTTTTGTCAGGTTGTTCTGGTGAATCTCATTATTATCCTCTATTACCTGAAAATACTAAACATCAAACCCTGTTTTTATGTGGAGTTAAAATGATCCTGAGATGAAATTATAAATGACATCCTTAGGATTATGTCCGATTACATTAACGTTTAAGTAAAGCTACAGTGTTTTGTCTTTGATGCATCTAAATAGATTTTTATACTGTAGGCCTTTATCTGAAGCCTTGATTTAGTTTACTCTCCCCTGGGCCTGTTGGTGGTCCCGCTATTTGTTATGACTGAATTAATGTAGTGTTACAGATAATCAATGTAGTAGAAGAAGAATTATTTAAGGGAGTGTGTAGAGCACAAAATATTTTGTCAGGCTTTTTTTTAAAAGCAGTCTGCTTCCAGCACCGTAGCACTACTGCCACCTTAGTTTCTGCAACCGCAAGTCAAATTATCTAACAACCCCCTTCTGCCCTGTGCACTGTTAACATGGTTAACTTTGTTTTTTTTCTTTCTACTACTCATAAATAAAGTAGTCTTTAATGTAAAATCTTAAAAGGCTTTATCTTTCCATAACCTGCTACTCCTATTACTCTTCTAAAGATACATTTGTTTGCATTTAATATAAAGATGTTATTTCACAATGCTATTTCATTCTATCTACACTATGCCATTTCTTTGTTTTAAAATTATGAAATTAAACCATTAGACTGCTGTTATCCCATGAGTTGCTCAGTTCTGATGCAATAAAGATGAAAGGTCACCTAAAAAATCTGACAAAGGTCTGATGAGTTTCTACACTTTCATGATTGTGTGAAAATAAATCACAATATCCTAATATTTATAGAAGCTGATAAGATCTTGTAAACAGATATTGCTGCAAAGAGTAGTGATTTATACTGGTGTAATATTACGGATATACAGGGAGATAAGTTTTCCCTTGTTTTTAGTGTTCTTTTTGTCCACAAACTAAGACGCCATCCTAAATTTTATTAAAAAAATACCCAATTTGTTGTTGCTGTTATCACTTTAAAACATCGACAAGTATAAACACAGTTGAGCAAATAAAATATGGTGTTTTGCAAGATTTTTTGCCCTGAAAAAATGTGCTGGGAAAAAAACTCCCGCTTTGTCTGCTTTGCATCTGTTTGGTTTGATAGCAACATAAGTAAATAAACTGAGTCGGCAATATTAGAGAGGATGGTAGTCGAGAGACCTTTGGCGGATTTTAACATAGATTCCCAGTATTCTAGTTACATTCCAGCTGCAGAGGCCTATATCTCAGGCCTTTGGCTTGTTTTATAATTACAAAAAAACTCATCGAATGTTCTGTTGGAACTACCTCTTAAGCAAGTTTAAATACTTTTTTTTACAAAAAAAAAAATTGACTTGGTGTATGTCCACAATTGACTAGGTTTTGTGTGTTGTAACATCAGGATGACTGCTAGTTTGTGCTTACCATGATTACATTAATGAAGAAATGTTGGCATTTTTTTTAGCAAAATGCTCTTTATTGGTGTAGTGTCTGTGTTTAGTGCCAAGTTGACTTGAGGGGAAAAGAGGCACATTAGGATGGTACCATTCATACTAAAACCATCACTATAAAGAATAACATTATGGAGTCTGTGGTGTACGTCTATGTAAAGGTTAGCTTTATATACAAAGCTCCAGCACTAACAGAGGTTGTAGGCTAAATATTTTATAATCGTGATCATTGTTTGCATATTCTATCAAACTTTTCAATAGTTTCCCTTTTTTATCTTCTAAACTGTTAACTTAGAAAGCCATGTAATCGGATTTCATACAATAATAAATTATATCGGCACATGCACAACATTTATGAGATCCCACATTAATGTGACGAGACCTGTCAATAACCGAACAGTGGCGAAAATGACCGAACGCGACTCGGGAAATCAACACTGGTGAAACATGGCGGCGAAGGCGCTTCGGCAGCGAGCCAGACGAGGCAGCAAACAAGATGCAAACAACGTAAATGCCGCAGCCGAAGCCCGGCCAACGAAAGAAGAGAGAACAAGCGATGAAAGCAAAACAACAGAGACCCGGCAAGAGTGAGTATGAGTCCAAGGAAAATAAGTTCGACTCTACGGTGCTGTGAGCTCCATCGCCAGGGTAACTGACAGCTAACTTAGCTAGCTAGCTCCTCTATAGCAACTTCCGACAATAACAAAGCGATATTAAACATTTAGCATGGACCATTGAACAACTGATAAGATTGTCTGCTCTTAGTAATATAAACCCAACAGACGGTTCACTGTTGCCGCTCTACATTCTAGAAACAAAACAATTGTTGTTAAACGAGGGACTCTATCTGATTAGATTCATTCATTCTCTCTGAGATTTATTTTAATAAAAGTTATCTCAGATTTTCGTCGTCAATCATCGCATTGTATCGCAACAAAGCCTTGTAATATCATGTCGACCGTTGGTTTTGCTGCCTGGTTGAAGTCATCTGAAAGTAATGTTGACAGCTTTATATGGTGACGTGTCTTAATAAAGGCAATATGCGACTCAGATCTGATCTGATGTTAAAAAAGGAAAAGAGAAGGACTCGTTCAAGTTTGATCACTTCCTCCCAACACACTTTTAATAAATTAAATGATGAACGTGCCCCTTAACTAATACCTGGATAATCAGGTATTAGTAACTTTAAGTAGAAGGCTACTATTATAGCAATATTACCCTAACCTGTAGGATTTGTGAATTAGAAGGATTATTTACAGGCACAGTAAACCAGTGAGGGGAATCATAGAATATATTTTGCTGAATGCTGAACATTTTCCCCATATGATAATAAATCATAATACTAAAGCATCAAGGTTTCTTTGTATTCAAAGAGACATTTACAACAAAAACACATTTGAATATGTTTTTTAAAGGTTTCTTTATTATTAATGTCATTGCTTTGTGGAGTTCTGACATTGATAGAATAAAAACTCAATTTCCTTGGGGGAAAAAAAAAAAAAAAAAATCAATTTCCGTGAGAGAAATGAGGTTTATTGTGCTTTTTTCAGCCCACTGACCAGCAGTGCTCAGCAACAGGGAGGCATCTGTATGATTTACAGATATCACTGTTGTCTTTAGACATGCCACTGAGACATTGTACACATTTATTAAATGACATACTTTGTCACTTACCTCAATTGCATGATTCATTTTTTATATTGTATCATATTAATTAACCATCATTTTACTTGTTATGACCTTGGTTGATGCTTTATTAAAGGCAGTTACTCATAAGACGTTTAAATAATTAAAATCAAATGGGGAAAAACAGTGATGAACATATTTTTCTAAGGTATTTGTCATAGGTATACATTTCATGTTAAAAGAGTATGGAGCTGTGACTATTTAAAAACCCTTTAAATTGTTCCAGTGTAGGTCTGTAAGTATCATGCAGGTTAACTTTAAACAATTCTTGAGCTAAGAGTCCTTTTGTTTTAACAGGCCGATCAGTCGAGGAGGTCAGGTATGGGCACCAGAAGGGTCAACAGCATTTAAATGTCTTCTCTCTGCACGCTTTTGTGCTGCTTTGCTCAGCAACATCTCAGACTGTGACGAGACGTTTAACTACTGGGAGCCTGTGAGTACAACTCTCTGCTAAAAATTCAAGTGTCCTGTCCTTTGCAATGCTGATAATAAACAATTGTGCCTCATTGCCTACCTGGCAAATGTTGTGCTGTTTCAGTTGTTTATGCCTTTTGTGTTTCCATAGATGCACTTTCTCTTATATGGGACAGGAATGCAAACATGGGAATATTCCCCATTGTACGCCATCAGGTCATATGCTTACTTATGGCTACACGCTCTTCCTGCTTGTTTGCATGCCCATGTTCTACAGACAAACAAGGTAAA
Source organism: Jordanella pulchra (assembly GCA_034780135.1). Classification (NCBI taxonomy): domain Eukaryota; kingdom Metazoa; phylum Chordata; class Actinopteri; order Cyprinodontiformes; family Cyprinodontidae; genus Jordanella; species Jordanella pulchra. Next base: position 26,251 of record JAUZNJ010048728.1, read on the forward strand.
TACTTCAGGTTGTTGTTTTTTTTTTCAATTTTGATTTAGGTGTTAACATGTCTTGTGTTTAGCTGACAGCCATAAAAGTTTTTTTATTTTATTTTTTTTAATAATTGACAATAATCGTGTTCCATCGCATCAATATTCTGAAGAAATCAGATTTGAAAGGGACAAAAAATACAAACTGTCTCAATGCATGATGCCTAAACATCAGCTGTGATTAAAAGCTTGTGTTATGACTGTGTTCCAGGTGCTGGTGTTCTACTTTGTACGATGTGTGTTAGCATTCTGCTGCTGTGCCTGTGAACTCTATTTTTACAAGTGAGTTTGTTTTTTCCTTAAATGCAAGTTTGTAATAAAGCACTGTTGATATTTATTCTACCTGGTTAAAAAAATCTAAACATAAAGTCACGACCAGGAGGAGCTAACTGAACGTAGAGGTCAAGCTCTGATTTTTGTTTGACTCTTTATTCTGTCATGTTGGAACTGATGAGTGAGGACCCTCATTTCTGAAATCGATACCCTCTTAAGATGGGGTCACTGAAGTTCTGGGAAAAAGTAAATGGGGGGGTGGGGCTAAACTATGGCTCATAGAATGATTTTAGTTTTAACTTTTACCTGACTAGAAAAATATATACAAGATTAAAAGATCTATATTGGGAATTATTTTATAATAGTTTTTATCTCTTTAGGATCTAATATAAGCAGTTTTCACAATTTGTGAGGTTAACCTTATTAACATAAACAGCAATCTGTTTGTGTAATTATACACAATAAAATATTCAAATTTAAAAAGGGTTTCAAAAGCCGGCAAACATTTCCACATCTTCCATGTTCACCGCAGATTGAAAGTCTGCTTTCCTTTCATTTTGTCCTTGATTCCTTACTTCTTATTGTTCTTCTCTTATTCCTTCCCCTCTTGTTGTCTTTACTTCCTTCCCTCTTTGTCCTTTTTGGATGTTTTTTTTTTTTCTTTCTCAAGTGTTCAAGTGTTCTTTCCCTCCAACCCTCTCTGTGTTCACCGTTTTCTCATCTTCAGGCATATATTTCTTCTCCTTATTCCTCCGTCTCTCCACAGTTAAAGTTTTATACTGTACAAATATAATATGTACAATAGTTTGTCAGATTTGTTTGTATTTATACTTTAAAATTGGTGCAAAAACTACTGGCAGCTCTGATAAAAACCAAAGTCTTAGTGGAAAACACACAACAGTGCGGTCAAATGTTCATTTTTCAAAGCAGCAGGAAGGTTGAATGTGTCCAGATTCGGTCCATTATAAAGCAATTTGTGCATCAGTGTAAGACCAGGCTCTGATGCAGCTGAGCATAAAAAACATGGCTGAAATGTTTTGCATTTGATCAGGTTCTGTAAATTACCATCCCTGATCCTTAAACTCAGCTAATGTGTTTACCTGGATGTCGTTATGGACCAAAGAAAGAATCATCTCTCATATTGAGAGATCTAATGTCCATTTTATAAGTTTGATTTTTACATTTTAAGGTTTTAAAAGAATTTATATTTAACTTCAAACGTTTAAATCTGTACACCTGAGATGTTATTTAATAAGCGAGGATGAAGATATGTAAAAATCCTGTGGGGAAAAATGAACTGCATTTCAGGAAGATAATTAAATTTGTTACATTCTCCTTTTGCATGACATAGGCTTATTGCAAGACTACCTAGTGAAAATAATTGTGTTGAAATGTTTAAAAAGGATTCGGGAAGCCTCTTGGTTCAGATTAGTCGTTTTTTTCTGGTAAGGTAATTAGGAACTGATGGATTCCTCCATCATATAAACTAGATATTGATGAAAAAAGATCACAGTTCCCTCCAGAAACAAGAAACAAAAGAATAAAAGCTAAAGGCTTTTAGTGTGTGACTTTTTTTATTTTATTTTTTTAGCCAGGAAGTGCTTGGATGTGTTGTATATTGTGTTTGGAACTGAAGCAAAGCATTTGGTTTGTTTGCTGCAATGCAGGGCGGTTTGTAAGAAGTTTGGTTTACATGTGGGGCGACTGATGTTGGCCTTCCTTGTCCTGAGCACTGGAATGTTCTCCTCCTCGGCAGGTTGGTCACCCTTATTCCTCGCTCGTCTGGTTTTATCATCTGATGCTTGCAGTTTATTAAATCGGTTATTGTGTTTTGTCTTCTTGGCTGGGTTGTACCGAAACTGAATTTCCCTTCGGGGATTAATAAAGTATAATTGGATTAAAAACTAGCATAAACAGAATTAAATGTTCTCCATGATAAAACAAATAAAAGCTGTCTGATTTCTAACACACATGTTAGATTTCACGGGAATACCACAGTAAACAACCGGATCAATTGTTTTCATCCAAAATATATATTTTTCCTTCTTAGTTTCTACATTGTAGTTGAACCAGAAATAGTTTGAACCTCAGACATCAGAATCTGTACAGCCACCTTTTCTTTTTTTTTAAGAGTTTTTCGGCTTTTAAAGTAATTTTTGAAAAAAAAAAAATAAATAAAAATTATGAAGACAAAAATGTCCTGAATATTTATCTTTGTTTTTTTGGTTGAAATTCTGAAAAGTTTTTTTTTTTTTTTTTTTTTATTATGAAAGTTTTCCACTCTATATCATTAAGATTTAAATCTTGCATTAAAGGTTTAAAGACCGTTTGCATTGTTCCTGTTCCCTTATCCGGCTTAAATTAAATCAATTTAAAATGGTTTATTTGATATATTCCTTAATTTATAACTAAAGTTCCATCAAAGGTAAATAAATGTATGCAGTTTATATTCAGAGAATTATAGTCTGTTTAAAGCACTCATGTAGAGAAAAACTATTTAATTTTAATTATGGAACAATCAATTTCAGCTCATTAGGCTGATTTGTTAAATGTTTTCTGGCTGCAGAAAAAGCAGCCGATTGCATTGAGTCACTAACTGCAGCAATCTCTCTTCTTGAACGAGGATCTGGTGACAGTAGACAGTTGATTGCATCGGGTCCTTATCTCTGCAGCATCCCTCATACTGAGTATGGACAGGACGATAAAACTCCTTGAACAAGAAGCCACATCTCTGACAGCTTTTTGTTTCTCATCATTCATAGTTTTTATTTTGTTATATTTTTGCTCTTTTTCCTCAGCTTTTCTACCTTCCTCTTTCTGCATGTACACAACCCTGATTGCCATGACGGGGTGGTTTCAGGACTCGATACCGTTGGCTGTTATGGGTGTGGCTGCCGGTGGGATCGTTGGATGGCCGTTTTCTGCTTTGATTGGGTAAGACCATGAATTGGAACAATCCTTTTTTTTAAAAAAAATAAAAACTAGATTTTCTTTTTCATATTTTTTTTCTGTTAACGCTGCTTCAATAATCATCTCCGCAGGTTTCCGATCGCGTTCGACCTGCTGGTGATAAAGAGAGAGTGGAAAAGTTTCCTGATCTGGTGTGCCCTCGCTTTGCTTCTGTTGCTGGTGAGAATATTTCCGCCAATCTTCTGTAAAAATAAAGACATTTAAACATTTCTATTACCTTTTGCGAAGTAAATCTCCAGCAGTGTCAATCCAGGATGTTTTTGTCAAAGTGAAAGAGATTACAATTTGTTCACAGCATTCAACTTTTCATGAATTCTGACTATGCTCTTAAAACAAGAACTGTGAACTTTCCTCTTCGTTTGATCGTATTTTCCAGGTCCCTCTGGTAGCGGTTGACTCCTTCTTTTATGGAAAACTTGTGATTGCTCCACTCAATATCCTGCTTTACAACGTCTTTACTGAACATGGGCCTGATCTTTATGGTAACTTTCACAAACGCATCGCAACCATGTCTCATTTCATTGATAATGTAGCTTAGAAAAATCAACTTGAAACTCTTTAGAATATTATTATTAGAATGTGTATTATTATTATTGTTATTATTATTATCATAAAAGAGGACAAATTTAAATAGTCTGAAAGTTTTGTTGTTGAGAAACTTGGCTTGTTTTTCAGATTGTTATTAATGGCAATAATGGAACAGATTAAATGAGCCACAAATATATATATATTTTAATGGGATCTAAAAATATTAATATATTACATTTATTAGATGCTGATTTGCTATAAATTTTAATAAAACTTGAAGAATCTTAAATATTTGGTGTTTATAAAGATGTTAACTCTGACAGAATAGTTTTATTTTTTTCCTTTTTTAAATTACACTTTTGGACTGCAGAGCATAATAATAAATCAATCTGAAATAATGGAGCCATAAAATAACTCAAGCCGTCTCAGTGACTCATCAGATGGCCGTACAAAGCAAGACTGTAAAGGATAAAATGAGTTTATAGAAGATGAATTATTAATTCCCACATTCAAATGATTAATTGGACGGGCAGATATATGCAGTTTTAGTTAACCAAGTAGTAGTCGATCGAGTTTGAAGTCACAGAGAGTCTTTGTGTTTCTGATGTTTGTGTCACTCAGGTACTGAGCCATGGTCTTTCTACTTTGTAAACGGAGCTCTGAACTTCAACCTGGTGTTTGTTTTGGCGTTGTTTTCCCTACCGCTCACTGCCCTCATGGAGACACTGTTACACAGGTTCAATGGTGAGGCCTAATTAGTTTCATTTTCTCTTCTTTCTGGATTTTGCTTGTTTATTGTAATGAGGCACTCAGGTTTTGTTGCCTGCTCTTGTCTTTGTTACCAGATATTGTGTGTGAGTCAAATGTTTTTCCTGTACTTGTGATCAGATTAGACTTTACTTGAAATTACAGTACTTGTATTTTTCTGTTTTTTGCAGTTCAGAACCTGGGCCGCCCGTACTGGCTAACACTCTCTCCCATGTATCTGTGGATGTTGGTTTTCTTCACTAGACCTCATAAAGAAGAACGCTTTCTCTTTCCCATCTACCCCCTCATCTGCCTCAGTGGGGCAGTAGCGCTCTCTTCTCTGCAGGTATAACTTTCCCAAGTCTGTGACTCAGTTACATTTTCTCTAGTCAACAATGATTTGGTAGATTAACCCTTTACGGACGATG